>WHVE01000873.1:0-49933 GCA_015178995.1 Trichophaea hybrida | reverse complement strand
CCGTCAAGGGTTCAAGGCTCGGAGTTCTAGGGGTTATAAAAACCAAACTAAGACAGAGGTATTGTCGGTGGTGCAGTGATCGCGGGTACTGCGTAACAAGCAAGAGACTCGAAATCCGGAATCACAGAAGTGAACAAAGGTTGGTGCCGAAGCTATTGATTGTTTTGTAGACTAGAGAACGAGTGAAGAACAAACCTATCCTCCGCAAATCCAGCATCCTTATATACAGTTAACGCGACCGTCGTCACCTTTGCTCACTCGTTCCAAAATACATCCTAACTCCACCCAACTATGTACGCAACCCTTTCAACCCGCGGCCTACGCCATAACCATCACGCCATATTAACAACGCAACCAACAAAACCTGATTCCTTCCAACAACACCTGATTCCAATCAACGAAACTTGATTCCTTCCAACAAAACCTGTTTTCCTTCGTATTCCCTTTCCCCTTCATCAATCCTTATTCCTTCTTCGATCCTCACTCGACACAACCGTGACAGTAGCTCCCCCTCCCACATGCTAAGTTCCTACGAAGCTGTTGATCCGGGCTTGCCAGGTGGTTCCGCATGAAAAACATCAATTGCTTGAAGCCCATCCACGTTAACCGCCGGTTCCCAGCTTTGTTCATCATAGCCTTTCCACTGGACCAAATACTGTAATTGTTGTCGAAACACCCTCGAGTCGTCGATACGTTCCACTTTGTATTCTTCTTCTCCGTCCACGATAACTGCAGGTAGTGCCGATTCGATTTGCCCTGGCAAAGGGTCTTCCGATACTTTGGTCAAGCGGGAGATTGGTTGTACTGGATGAATGTGAAGGTCCTTGGGTAATGTAATCGATAAGCCCACGGGCTAACAACCTCCGTAATATCGTATAGTCCCAGGCGTTTCCAGTGAAGCTTCTTGCTGGATCTTTGTGTTGTAATATTCCTGGCGTCCATCCAGACTCGGTCCCCAACATCCATCTGCACTCCCTCTCGTCGATGCTTATCTGCTTGTTCCGCTTGAATATCTTGTGCTCGAGTCATTTCAGCCTTCATCTGTTGGAAGATATCGTTCATTTTCTGGGAGAGGGTATTTGCGTTTACTTCCCTGATATCGTTCCCATTCTGAATCGGATGTTGGCTAAGGTCATTCTTGGATGAAACCCGTAATTACCAAAAAACGGTGAGCATCCTGTTGTTTCCGAGGCGTGATTGTTCGACGCGAATTCTGCCATTGGTAGCCACTGTGTCCAATCGTTCTGTTGATAATTGACGAAGGCCCTGGGATACTGTTCCATAATGGCGTTCGTCCGTTCCGTTTGTCCATCTGTCTGTGGGTGAAACGCGGTTGACAGCCTTCGTTCGATTCCAAGTCTTCGCAAATGTGTCTCCAGAACTCTGACGCGAATTGAGGTCCTCTGTCTGATACTATAGTATCCGGTAAACCATGTAACTTGAACACCTCTCGTATAAACATCTCGCCCAGCTTCTTGCCGTCTGTATCGTCCCGGCATGGCACTAAATGTTTCATTTTTGACAACCTGTCAACCACTACCCATATGGCGTTGTACCCCTCGCTTTCCGGTAGTCCCACCACGAAATCCATACTCAGGTCCTTCCATGGTTGTTGCGGTACTTCCAGTGGTTTAAGCCATCCGTGGATCTTCTGGTGAGTTGCTTTGCTGCGTTGACATACGTGGCAATTTCGTACGTACCTGTCCACGTCCTTCCTCATACCTCGCCATTGATTATTTCTTTTGAGGAGTTCGAGGGTTTTTGCTCGTCCTGGATGTCCTGCTGCCGGTGTATCATGATGGTCCTGTATCAGTTGTAGCTTGTCCGAATGTTTTTTGACGTCCGTTGCGTTGAGACACAGTCCTTCGCTGCTATCGAATGGACAGTCCTTGCATACATTTTGAATCCAGTTCCACAATTCCTTTGGATCGGTTTCGTCCTGATTCACCACTTCTGCGAATGCTATCACCAGTCCGTGTTGTATTCGTTTGTCGAGATTCTCCGTTTTGAGCACGATTTGTTGGGTTTTTTCTGCCCCCCCCTTCGGAGGAATGTCTCCTGGCATTCTGGTGAGTGCATCGGGCTTTTGACCTTGCTTTCCTGGGCGGTATATAATCTTAAATTTGAATCTCGACAGGAATTCGGACCATCTGGTTTGTCTTATATTGAGTAGCTTTGACGTCATGAAGTATTCGAGATTCTTGTGGTCCGTCAGTATCTTAATAGGATGTACTGACCCTTCGCATTCTGGTCTCCACTGTTCCAGACTTTTAACTATAGCTCCCAGCTCTTGATCGTAAATCTCGTAATTTTCTTCTGCCGGTGTGTGTTTCTTCGAAAAGAACGCTACCGGATGAAGGATTCCTTGATCATCGTGCTGGATAACACTCCTGCAGACACATAGCTCGAGGCATCGGTTTCCAAAACAATTTCTTTCTCGTAGTCGAAATGTGCTAGAACTGGTGCTGTTGTAAATGCTTCTTTTAGCTCCGCAAAGGCTCGTTTCTGATCGGGTCCCCAGTGAAATGGTACCAGCTTTTTCGTTAGCTTTGTCAATGGTTGGACCACCCTGCTGTAGTTCCTGATAAATCTTCGATAAAAATTGGCGAATCCTAAAAACGCTTGAACTTCCTTGAGCTTGCCAGTTGCTTCCCACTCTTTCACCGCTGTTACTTTTTCTGGATCCATTCTAATCCCGTTTACCCCGACTATCAACCCCAGGTACTTCACCTCCTGTTGATGAAACTCGCATTTTTCCGCTTTCAGATACAGACCGGCCTCCTTAAGCGTCGTCATTATTGCTCTGACATGTTCCTTATGTTCCTTTAAATTGTCACTGTAAATGAGGATATCATCCAGGAATGCGGTACAAAAGATGTCCAAAAAGGGGCGAAGAGTATCGTTAATGAATTCCTGGAAGCTGGCTGGTGTATTGGTGAGTCCGAAGGGCATAACGAGGGATTCAAACAGTCCATAACGTGTCCTAAACGCCGTTTTCCATTCGTCTCCTTCTGCTATTCGGATCATATTGTAGGCATCTCGGACATCCAGTTTGGTGTACCACTTGGCTTTTGACAACCTCAACAAGGTTTCCTGGATTAACGGTAATGGATATCGATTTTTTATGGTTCCTTCGTTGAGTCCTCGGTAGTCCATGCATAATCGTAAGCCTCCATTCGGTTTGGGTGCAAACAACACTTGTGCTCCACATGGTGATGATGACGATCTGATGAACCCCTTTGACAAATTCTTTTCAATCCACTCTTTCAGAACCTGAAGTTCTTCTTTTGACAGGCTGTATATTGGTCCAAAAGGTGGTGTGAATCCGTCTTGGAGTGTAATCTTATGATCGTACGGTCTGTGTGGTGGTAGCCTTTCAGCGATTACTTTATCAAAGACGGGGAGAAACTCATGATATTCCTTAGGAATTAACTGTTCTAGCGGTTTTTCTTGAAGGTCCTTGACTTCTAGGGCCTTGTTGATTTCGTATAAGGTTACCGCGTACACCTTGAGTTTCTCCTTTTTATTCCGTCTCATAAATGGGGCTGCTGCTATGGCGCATATGTCCAGTTTTGATCCATCAGATTCCGTTGTTTCCATATGATTTCCCCATACCCATACGCTCGAATGATGTTGACAGTGTTTCTGGCAGTAATCGCTTTCGAATCCTATTCTTTTCTTTTGAAATTTGACTGTAACATCGTGGAGTTGTAGCCATGGTAATCCAAGTACGATTGGATAGTGTCCGAGTTTCGTAACGAATGCTGGTAACTGCTCCTGATGTCCGCGTATGCCTAAGCTCAATTTAGCCATAGTGGTAATGGTTCCTGATTCGATGGGCCTTCCATCTATAACTTCTAATTCTCTTGATTCCTTTAACTCCTGTTCCAATAACTGATGATGGCGGACGAAATCTTTGTCAATAAATGCTATTCCAGTAGCTCCGCAGTCTATCAAAGCGTGGGTATCAATGATCTTGTCTTCTATTTTCAGCGAGCATTTCACAACGAGATGTTTGCTTTCCATAGAAGACTCTTTTATTTCTGCGCTTGATATAGAAAACTGCGAAATACCAAAACTAGCATTAACTGACAAAGGAGATTCGTTTCCAGCGCAGTTGCCATCCTTATTGCACTGGACTAAACTTTTCCCGATTCCACTTCTTTACCCTTTCCTGTTGTCGAGTCTGCATCTCCCTCATTTGCTGCCTTCTTAAAAGGTGATACCTCCGTTTGTCCAGATGCCGCTTTCAACTTTCTTGGGCATGATGCTGCGAAATGCCTGCTATCCCCACAGTACATACATAGTCCCCCTTCCCTTCGTCTCTTCCTTTCCTCAGGTGTGATCTTCTTCCCTTTTACTGCCGATAGATCCATTGGAGCAGGGCCGTGATATCCTGCAACTGATCCTGCAGGTGCTGCGTCTGGGGCGGATGTGGTGTTGGTCGTTGTATCGGACCTTTTATATCATTCCCACTGTCCAGATTTCTTTTCCGCTGCTCTTCTCCTCAGCTGTGAATCCCTTTTCGACACCATCTTAACGAATTCGATCATGCTTTCTGGTTCCTCGATGTGCTGTATGGAGTCCTTGAGTTCGTTGGACAGTCCTTTCCGTAACGCGTCCAATTGTGCATCTTCGTTCCATTTGGTGTCTACCACGTATCTTTGAAATTCCGCGTAATACTGGGAGAATTCGCGGTCTCGTTGCCTGAGTTTCTCGAGTTCCCTCTTTGCTGTTGCTGCTCTGTCTTGATCTCCGAACGCTACGTCCAGCAGGTCAACTAGGTCTTTCAGGGTATTGAGCTTGACTTCCCCTGAGATTTCGTCACAGTGTGGCATTAACTGTGCCAGAGCCACTCCTTTCAAACATCCAACTGCATACCTCAGCTTCTTCTGTTCGTTGTTGAATGCCTTCGGCTTTCCGGCTATCTTCAATGCCAGCTGCACCTTCCACCCTCGAAGTTCCTTCCTATCTTCTCCTGAAAAACTGGTGATATCATTCACCTTCTCTTCTCGCTCTTCCCCTTCTGTTCTTACTCTTGATTCTCCCCCTCTTCCCTCTGTTAACTTCAGAATCCTGGTTACCTGTTGTCAATTTTCTTCTGCCAGGTCCCTAAACTTTTCCATTTGAGCTTGAGCATCTTCCAGATCTTGTTTCAACTCCGCCAGGTCTGGATTTGCTTCCTCCAATGTTTGTTTTAGGATCCGGATTTCTTCAACCAGGTCCCCATGACTGCATTCTTGCGGTGATTCTGTTGTTGCCGCTGTTTGTTGAGTGAGCAGTAACTCCTGTTTCAGATTGTCCCTTTCCTGGACGATTTTTTCTCCTTCTGCCAACAATTCCGATATTCGTACTTCCGCATTCTTCACAGATTGCTGTTCCTTGAGCAATTCGTTCAGTCTGCTGGTCGTTGGTAGTTGGCTTATTGCTTTCAGCCCTTTGTTGATTTCCCTGATGTGCTCCCTGAGCTGTACTTCGCTCATGGTTTCTGTATCTTTCGTTGCCACGATTTCCAGCTCCATCTGTAAGGCTCCGGTCAACGTGACATTGCGAGTCGATCGTGAAGATTCTCCGGACATCTTTCTGATGATGTAATGAGGCGGCCGTGAGGAGGCGAGGTTCTGACAAACAGTCTCTGACTCTGTCTATGTTGTTTTGAATTTGTTGAACTGCTGCTTCAATTTCTGCTTCTAGAAATGGGTTGACCATCTACCAGAAGAACACCTCGTGTTTGCTGGGTGTTGTTATGATGATTAGCGGGGTTGGTAAAGGAGCCGGATGTAATTCGCGGTCAACTCCCTTTCCCTTGTTCGCCTTTCGTTCGTTGTAATCTGCCCACGAGATTTGGCTTTGTATGTCCTTCTGTGTTGCCTTGATCGTAGATTCTGATGTCGTTGATTGAGCTTCTGCTGCTCTACCGATTGTTGTATGTGTTCCTCCGCAGTTATGTTCGCAGTAGCACGGTTCCTCGTTTTGGCAATCGACGTGAAGACCGTAGTACTTGGTCCAGAAGTTTTTGAATACTGCGTCGTCAATTTGGAGGCCTCCTCCGTTGCTTGCTGCTTCTGTCCAGTAGCTGTTCCAAGGAGATACCGCTTGTGGTTCGTCCCAGAAGTATGCTTCCAAAGGTTCCTCGCGTTCGTTGAGGATAGCGTCGATGCTATCAAAGGCGTTCAGGGGTTCTTGTTCGAAGAGGTTGAGGGTTCGACCAGCTAGGTCGAGGAAATTGATTCGGGATTGTTGAGGTTTGTTGCTGTCGTATGCTGGCATTTAAAACAGTGTGGATCCCTCTCGTCGATGTTTCCACAGGCACACAACGCAGGAGTGTCTCCAAAAGCTGTGTACTGTGAGCTTGTTTTCGAAGTTTCCAATTGATTTAAACACGGAGCAAAGGGAGTTGCAGGGTCTATGACAAAAGTAACAACCGCTTTGATGAGAGTAGCGGCACATATACTAAAATATAACCAGTAGAATCGATTGTAGACTCGTTCTTCTGTCAAGGGTTCAAGGCTCGGAGTTCTAGGGGTTATAAAAACCAAACTAAGACGGAGGTGTTGTACAGTGGTGCAGTGATCGCGGGTACTGCGTAACAGGCAAGAGACTCGAAATCCGGAATCACAGAAGTGAACAAAGGTTGGTGCCGAAGCTATTGATTGTTTTGTAGACTAGAGAACGAGTGAAGAACAAACCTATCCTCCGCAAATCCATCATCCTTATATACAGTTAACGCGACCGTCGTCACCTTTGCTCACTCGTTCCAAAATACATCCTAACTCCACCCAACTATGTACGCAACCCTTTCAACCCGCGGCCTACACCATAACCATCACGCCATATTTACAACGCAA
Source organism: Trichophaea hybrida (assembly GCA_015178995.1). Classification (NCBI taxonomy): domain Eukaryota; kingdom Fungi; phylum Ascomycota; class Pezizomycetes; order Pezizales; family Pyronemataceae; genus Trichophaea; species Trichophaea hybrida. Next base: position 43,085 of record WHVE01000873.1, on the reverse strand, counting down.
CCAACAAAACCTGATTCCTTCCAACGAAACCTGATTCCAATCAACGAAACTTGATTCCTTCCAACGAAACCATTTTTCCTTCGTATTCCCTTTCCCCTTCATCGATCCTTATTCCTTCTTCGATCCTCACTCGACACAACCGTGACATAACCAACACACCAGCATCCTTCCAAGAATTCATCAACGATATACTACACACCTTTTTGGACATATTCTGCACGGCCTTTTTGGATGACATTCTTATTTCCAGCAATAATCTAAAGTAACATCAAGAGCACGTCTGACCAGTAATGGTATTACTCAAGCCAGCGGACCTCTACCTAAAAGCAGAGCAATACGAGTTTGGTAAGAAAGAAGTGAAATAGCTAGGGTTAATTGTCGGAGTAAATGGAATAGGAGTGGATCCAGAGAAAGTGCCAGAGGTCGAAAACTCGGAAACACCAGAGTCATTGAAAGAAGTCAAAGCCTTGTGAGGCTTTGCTAACATCTATTAACGATTCATACAGAATTACAGCTGAGTGGTACAGTGGCTAACAAAACATATGAAAAAGCTAGTACCTGTGCACTTGGGACCTGATCTGAAATGAGCATTCGCCGAACTCAAGATAGCATTTGCGACAGCCCCAGTGCTCACCCATTTCAATTATGAAAAAGAAATAGTGCTAGAAACTGACGATTCGAGCTATGTATCCACATGAGTCCTTTCTCAGTACGCCGATCATGGAACACTACATCCAGCGGCCTTCGTTTCCAAATAACCTTCACCTGCCAAAGGGAAGTACAAAATGTGTAATCAACTAGATGCGGTGGAGGCCTGAGTGTAAAAGTTCAGCACATCCAATTAAGATTCTCACTGATCACAAGAATCTGAAATACTTCATGACTTCGAAACTGTTGACTCAGAGGCAAACAAGGTGGTCCGAATTTCTCTCCCATATCAAGTTTAAAATTCACTATCGACCAGGCAAACAAGGACAGAAACCTGACACACTCACAAGAATGCCAGGAGACATTCCTCTGAAGTGGGGGGGCAGAAAAAACCCAGCAAATCATACTGAAAATGGACAATCACAATGAAAATGTACAGAAGGGGTTACTTGTGGCATTTGCACAAACGGTTAATATTGATAATGATCATACATGCCCCAAAGAATTGTGCAATCAGGTAAGAATCGTGCGTCAACAATATCCATATAACCACAGGGAAGGACATGCAAGGAATGACGGTGGGAAATTTCCGAAGCACAACAGGCTCAACCAACAGACAAAGAAAAGCTTAAGTAGATTCAAGAATGTCACAAATCACCCATTGCAGGACATCCAGGACACGCAGCAACTTACGATCTGCTAAGTAGGAATCATTCCTCAAACCAGATGAGAGAAGACGTGGATCACTATGTACACAACAGCCTCACCTGCCTACGGAGCATGGCAACCCACAGATAAACTCATGGCTCGTTACGACTGTTAGAAGTAGCTGAGCAACCCTGGAATGACTTGAAGATGGACTTCGTAGTCGGACTGCCAGAAAGCCAAGAGTTTGATGCAGTATGGGAAGTGGTTGATCGCCTAACGCAGATGTGAAATTTAGTACCCTGTTCGGATAAAGTAGATGGAAAGAAGCTGGGAGAAACGTAGTTCAAAGAAGTATTCAGACTGCACGGACTGACTGAAATAATAGTATCCGATCGACGACCGCAATTGGCTTCGGAATTCTGGAAACACTTCTGCGCACAATTGGGAATCGAACGAAGACTGTCAACTGCATTTCATTCTCAGACCAATGGCCAAATGGAAGGAGTCAATGTAGTAATAGAACAGTATCTCAGAAACTTTGTTAATTATCAGCCGGACGGTTGGGGTCGCGGGTTACCATTGGCAAAGTTCACAGCTGACAATCATATCTTGGAGACGACTAATTGCTCCACCTTCTTTGGCTACTATGGCTTTCATCTACGAAGGGCTTTCGGCCAACATTTGATCAAAGATCCTAATGATATTCACGAAGTCGATGACCAGCAGATAGCCCAATGAATGAAATGACTTTTTAGCGAACTTAGAGCTGAGATGAACTGGGCCCAAGCTGTACAGTCCAAACAACCCAACAAGTTCTGAAGGGTTGGTACATCATTGGAAGCTGGTGATAAAGTTTGGCTGGAGACACGAAATATATCAACAACTCAACCGAGCAAGAAACTTGACTGGAAATGCATAGAACCATCCGAAGTTACTGAAGTCATCAGCCCCTGGGCCTATCAAATCAAATTATCCCACCATCTACCCATCCACAATATTCAACTGATATCTCGGTTGGAAACAGCCACTCAAGACCCTCTCCGGTATCATAGCCCAGAACCACATCCACCAGTGATAGTGGACAGAGAAGAGGAGTACGAGGACGAATGGATAGATGATTCCAGGCTGTTTCGAAGACAGCTACAGTATTTGGTGAAATGGAGGGGCGACAACTGACTGAGTTGGGAATGTGCGATCAACGTCAATGGACTTAAAGCTATCAACACATTCCATACTGAACAATCTGGCAAACCTGGGTCATGAACCTCATACATACTCTGTATTGGAGAGGGGGAGCTACTGTCATGGTTGTACAAAGTGAAGATCAATGGTGGAGTGATGATCGGTGCTGAATATAAAAGATAAAGTATGACATAAATTAAATCAGGTTTCAAACAAAGGCTAAAGCACGGCGAGAATGAAATCAGGTTTCAAACAAAGGCTAAAGTACAGCAAGAATGAAATCTGGTCTCAAACAGAGATTAAAGGACGAAATGGGGTTTCGAACGGGAAACAACGGAATCATGCAAAAGCAATATACAAAAACAGCAGGAAGTTTGGAGATATTATGGAACAAGTGAATTACTGTATATATACCAGGCATTTGGCGGAAGATAAGTTTCTTTCTTCACTCGTTCTCTGGTCTATAAAAAAATCAATTAGCTTCGGCTTTCACTTCTTTCACACTTGGTGATTCTGGATCGAGTCTCTTGTATACAGACTTTGTTTCTTCAGCTACAGGCTATTCTTGATACTTGGGCCCCCCGGCTTTTGGATTTTATGACCCTTAGCACCCCAAGCCCTGAACTCTCGATACCCAGCTCTGAATCCTTGACACTCTATCTTGGTCTGATAATCATATCATTATTATAATAATAACTAACTACATATATTTTTCTTTCTATAAACCTAATTCTTTCTCTTTAAAACCTCTTTCTAATTTTTGTAATACATTAACTGGTTTTTTTTAACCAATATTCTCTTGCTTTCATCAATTCTTACTGTATCATCAATGATCATCCAACACTACTGTAACAGTCATGAAAGAATTTGTCTCTTTAATTGTTTGACCCTTTGCTTTTGGGTTTGTGGGGGAAGAGTCAGCACCTCAGAGCTTGTTTTATTTATGGCAGAATCAGTATATATAGAGAAGTTATTTGCTTCTTTGCTTAATATCTTTTACAAAATAAACAAAACTAGTTTCTCCTTTCTATATTACTGTGCATGTCACCACCCTCACACAATGAAGCTTTGGCACAAAAAATGGTTCAGTTTCAACCCAAATCCATACCAGATGCTCCGAGTTGGAAATGTTGCCAATACTAGTCCAGGGTTGTGATTTATTCTTTACTTCAGCAGTCTTTCAATAGAGAAAAAATATCTTGTTGGCACTGAATATATTGATAGAACTGTTATAAATTCATCCAAAGTGGATATTCAGAGGTAGGCAGCAATATAAACTAAAGATGAGTCATGTTTTTGGTGGTACTTGGCACAAAAACAATGTCAAAATTGCAAATGTGTGTAGACTGGTCCAGACCAAGCCCATCCAGTTCCAGACCACCAGTCTGGGACCCGGTCCAGTCTAACCTTCCGGTAGGACCGGACCGGACTGAGTCCTACTCCAGACCGGGTCCGTCTGGACTGGTGGAATCATTGGGTAAATCTTAGCATTATTGATCTTACCCGATTCCGCCAAACCCCCATTGCGCAGCACGTACTTGACCGTTGGGACTGGGCTTCAATAGCTTCTCAACCCTCGTGAGGATGTCCTCCCTCCCTGTGAAATCCGGGTTCTTGGGATACGATACAGTATATAGTCCCTTGTGCTGTTGCATAGACCAACTCAGCATATTCCTGACACTATTACCAAGCATCCACCTTAAATTGTTTCAATGGATATACAAATTTTACGAACATCTAACGCTACAAATTTGAATGTGGCGGCAATGCTTACCAGTATTTTCTGCTTCAGGATGAGTCTTCCTACATTGGAGGAAGTGACTCAGCATATGGAGCTAATGCGTGTGCTTGGGTCCCAATATCCAGATCCGTCAATACTATATTGATACATGTAAGAGAATAATGAATTTAGCTCAATACGGACTACGAACCTACTACCCCCGCCAGGCGTCTCGCGCAGCGCTTGATTTGGACTGACACCTCAGATCTTTTTAAATAAGACATAGTACATGCATCCATCCTTTCCATATTCCGGCATTCGTCTAGCTTCATGTTCTGCATCCCCTGCTCGACATTGAAACGGAAGTACTTTGCTGATTCGCAAAGCTCTCGGCCCGTCCTAGACTTGATGAACTCATCCGCCTTGTTCTGCGCGCTGAGTGCTATCTCGACGCAGGCTTTAATCAGCTTCGATGGCTTGCTATCTATCCTCGTTTGAGCGGCCCATCCAGTTCCAATGCTGATCACACATCCAATGGTGCGCCCGCGCCAAATTCTATCGCCTTCGTTGATGACTTCTTCGATAGGATTGTTGAGTCGCATAGCACCGTCGACGAATATAGCGCCAGATTTTTGAAGTTTAACCGGTGGGAAGAACAGTGGAGCTGCGGCTGTAGCCATACCCGCTTCAATAATTGTACAATCATAGTCGTGTTGATCAATAGCCGTAGTCACATAGTTCCGGAGGATTTCCGTGTCCGAACTTGCGGCGCGCGTCGTACAAACGAACCTGTTAGAGAAAAGAGGTCAGCTAAGCGGATGCCGGAATATTGTATGACTCCCGTACAATTCATCAGACGTACATTCTGCACCCTGGAGTGTGTGGACCTCGCAAAAGAGCCGTAGGCATGACTTCCGCCCCCTCGACGACCTCCCTGACGCCATTTTCCAGCTTTCTAGCCGAGTACCAGGTCGACCCAGACATCGTTAGCATCGCCCTGCCAAAACTTCCACCTCGTGGATGTTCTTCGAATACAGTCGTGCTTAGTGCTTTATAAGTCTGGATACATTCGCTCACGGTCATCCCGAGCCTGCTTTCTGGATCAATATATGAAATCGGCACAAGCAAAGCCTCAAGTACCTGCCGAGCATGATGGCTATCAGGCTATAGGAACCGGCGTTAGTTCATTAACCCGTCCTCCCGAGATCGAGAATGATCAACTCACCCTCCGGTAGAGGCTCCGCCGATCAGATCAAATACCTCGCACGGTCGGGGGATGTCCGGTAGGTTCATCTCATCCCTGTATGCTCGCATGATCCGATGCAAAATCAGAAGCGACGTTAACCCTTTCACTCCTCCACCATCTGCCCAGCAATTAGCAATCGTACTCTGTAAATACCATAAGTATACGATACCGAGCGATAGGAGTCTTAGTGGTTGTTCTTCCACCATAGATCTTTTGGGTGGAGTTCGTGAGCAGGATGAGGAAGAATAGAGCGGAGTTCAGTCAAAAGTTGAAAACCAGGTTCCAAGTGTGTAAGACCAATCAGATATCGGTAGCCAAGACTTATGCATGGGTGACAACAATCGGACTATCCTACACACTCCGGTTTTTGCAGATTGGTTACTATGCTCTAGTGGCAACAGAGAGTGACATTGATTGGCCAAGTGGGATGTTATACAGTTAGTTGTGGTGAAGCATATCATGTTTCATTGGCCACTTCAGCTGATCTACACATAGTATTGCCTGAATAGACTATGGTACAAAAACCGAGCGTGTAGGGGACAAATTGTAATGGATGAAAATGAGGGTAAGTTTCAATTTCATCAGAAGGAAAGAAGACTGCAATTGTTTATATCATATGATATGATTGGGTATCAATCGAGACAGTTGATGCATATACTCGTGCCTCAGTTGGATTTGGTCACGTGTATCTTTCTCTCGTTTAAGCGGACAGCTGGCGGCACATGATCAAATCTGACTTCGAAGCACGAGTAATTGTTCTCATCGCGGTTCTAAATTTGCATATCAGTGGGATTGTGTGGGGCCTGCTGAAATTAATGCGAGTGTGAGAAAGCGGGCGCTTATGTGCATGACCCGAAGATCTCACTTGGTACTCGTGCAATGGCGATACATCAAAATTTCAATCATTAAAATTTTAGCTATCAAATAAAAACAATATACTCCGCAGCTCTAATATTAACTGCATTGGAGAACTCGGATAGGGGACAGATATAATCTAATCTTATCTAATCAATGACAAGGGGACAAGTGCACGTTTGTCATTGTTCCAGGTTTCATGTTAATGTTACGAGTGCTGAAATTGAAACGCCAGGTCCAGGTTCTACTCGGGTACTCGGGTAAAGAATCGGACACGCATTTTCTAGTATTGAATTTGGCTGGCAGAACAGGGTGTTGACCAGGGGGAAATGTTAGCTGGAAGTCAGTGCACTCCAGTCTTTTCCAGTTCTGATATTTTTCTCATAACTATTATTCTGGTGAAGATAAACCCAAATTGTGTGTGGCATGATCGCACCTTGCCAGTTCTGTACGATTACTTGCTAGAACAGGAGCGTCCGATTCTTTGCCCTTGCACTCGAGTAATAATTACTTCCATGCCAAAGTTTCATATTGACGTTGTGATCAACCCAGGTGTACTGAGAATCCATGCTGTCATCTCCGGTTAGAGTTGCAGTGCATAACTCTTATCTGCAGGTGACGAGGAACACGTGTATGGCGGGGTTATTAGTGTTGGGGGAAAAGAAGAAAGTAGGTATATATATATGTTTGGAGATGAATTATATTGGGTGCGCTAATGCTCGAATATATGTATGTACTCTAATCTCGACATTACCACTCTAACCCATTCCCCAATTCCCCTCACCCCCTGTCCTTCCACCTCCCTCCAAACTACCAATTCTCCACCCTAAAACACGTATACGTCGGCAAATTCGGCGAACACTGCGGACCTCCATTAACCCTCATGTTAATCGCCGTACAATGCTGTGTACCGGGTACGTAATGCTGTAGATGGATTGTCCGTTGACCTTCTTTGATCTGTCCTACGATGATCTGGAAGCTTTTCATGTCCGCATTATTTTTATAACTTTCTCATTGTCAGCTTGACGACTGTGGGGGGAGGGGCAAACGTACTCCCAGTAATATTTATTGAAATAAACTTCTGGATAATACACTGCACTGCCTGTGCAGCCTCCATTGTCTGACCAAGTCCTATTTTTTTCCCCTCATTAGCCTCCTCTCCTCGGGGGTTGGGGGAGGGTGGTGAAGGCTTACGCAAAACTGTACCCCGTCAATTCCCTTCGCGTAATTTTTTTTCTGTCGAACTCTGGTGCGTTCTGCGCTTGCAGCCATAATACGCCTTTACTAGAGGCGGAGAAGTGGAATGATTTCCCGTCGGTGTAGGTGTGGTCGGAGGGTATGGGGCCGTAGGGGTCTATGCCGGCTTCAATGCATTTGTTGAAAGGAGAGGCAGTGGCGGAGACGATGAAGAGAAGGGTGGCGAGGAGTGGGATGCGCATGGTGCAGGTTGAGGAGGGAAGAAGGGGGGAGGAAGATTTGGGAAATTGTGAATGCATTAAATAGGAATTGAGGGTGGGTATTCTACTTGCGGCTGTTGTTGTAGTGCTGGGGTGTGTTGCAAGTAGATTGATAGTGTAAACTCGATGCTACAGCTACGCAAATTCATTCACGGGTGAATTCACACCGCAGAAATGGATGGGGTACACGTGCCACCCTTACAATTAGATTCGAAGGCTTAGATAAGATTAGATGATATCCATCCCGAGATCTTCTTGCTGCCGTGTTTTATTATTAGAGTACAGTGAGTTATCTAAAGGTACAGAACGTAGAAGGTAAAGAGGTAATACACTGCCATCGAGAAACTAGGACAAATGCCTTCAGCGAGTGATGTCACGTCAACAATAAAGTTGTTTTGGTTCTTGATTCCGACCGATCCTCCGGGAGGTGGGCGAGCCGAGCTGTCAGGTAGTGCAGTATCCGAATACACTTGTATTAGCAACTGCAGAGCAATGGTGATATTTGGGTATAACCGGGAGGGTTGTGAGATGCCGCAGATTAATGGGCATCTCAAACTGTATTTACTCATCAGTATGCTTTGTAAAGGCAGGGATGTGGGAACTGTAATGCACTAGCTAGTTCGTGCATTTGTTCATCTCAGTTGGCTTTACTGCGCGTGCAGCAGTGTAGGAAAGAAGCAATATATATGATCTTTAAAGTTGATCCGCGAATCGACCAGCTAATGACTTCTTTGCCGCCCCAAGACTACTAGTGATTCCAGCCCCACCACATAAAAGAGAATGAAAGATCTGGCTTTAAATGATTTGGTGCATTAGCCTTCGATCTCAGTCTTTGCTCAGTGGTTGTCGCAACTGAGGCAATCACATGATTTATATCCACGCCAACAGTTTGCGCCATAAGGATTACCAGTAGTTATTGGTGCGAGAGGATTTAATTATTTCATGGAGCATTAACCACTAACCCCGAATCTCTAACCTCTAACTTGAGATAATTGCGCTGAAGCCAAAGACCAAAACAAACCAATATCCACATCGCACTCCTGATCCCCTGAACCGACTTCCCATCCCATATTTCGTTGGCCTTAATAACGACTCGCTATGCGTGCACTCCATTACACATAACTATAAACGGAATTTAGTGGCGGTGGCTGTAGTGGCGGCTGTAGTTGGAATAGCAATGTGATTGTCATGTACAAAAATCTTCAAAAAAAATTTCAGTCCTTTTTTGCCACAAATAAAGATAGCTTTCAGTTTCAACTAAAATTTTCAATACGGCCGAATGGCTATCGTACAGTTTTCTCGTGCCCTGCCTCTAGTGACTCAGCTCGCAAGCTCGCTCCTAGTGGGTACGAGAAAAATCGTACAGGTTGACCTTGAAAAGGCTATAATGATCCTTGGTTCAAACCCCCCTTGAAGTCATTAGAAGTGGGTACTAGTAATATTTTCCTACCCGGTATTGATATTTTTTCTGCGTAGTACTAGTGTGATTTGGATGATAAGCACTATAATATGTCTGCAGATGTCACGACAATTTGTCGTCCGAATTACACCACGTCTGTTGCACCCTAGGGGTAGGAATAACTCGTGGGAGCACAGACGCATTGCACCACCTTGTATTGGACAGTCCATTTTCAATTGTCTACTTTCAGAAATCTCAGCAATAAATATTCATACATGGGACAGATATCAGCAGTTGGCCATCACATGAACTAACTAAACCAAGGTCATAGGCAGCTACATATCTCCAAATCTTTATGTAATTCTGCTAGTATCATCGAACCAGATTCCATCACACCCCCACCTACCAACATAAAATTTGGTGGGTAACAGATGGGAGGCAGTGCTGGCAGGTGCAAGATGATATGTGCGGTTATATTCCTACTATCCATCCATGCCAATTCCACAAATATTGGTTCAATAATGATGATTTTTGGACATAAAATGATGTAATAATTGCTCTCTATTAGGTCGCATATATTGTCCAACTTTGATTCCATCCAGCCAATTGTTCTCTATGGCCATTTTTGTGTTTTTTGGGCTCTGGAGTGGTTTTCATTGGTAACCCATCTGCTTGAATATGGGTCGGGCCAGGCTGGCCACATAACCATCACAGGATGGGAGTGCCGGTAAATATCTGTGTTGGGACTGAGAAAAAGAATGGGCTGTTGAGACCTGCTCATTGAATTGATTCTCTAGATACAGGTCCAAAGTGCGTGTATATATACAAATAAAACAAACTTTTACCAAGCAGCTTTTGCCGATTGTGTGAACCTTGAATTGTGTAAATGGGAATGACGCCGTCATTTCGAGGCCGGACGCGGACGGATGGGACGGCCGTCCCCGGCCAACCCACCGACATTTTCTGTGTAGTCATACATAATAGATATTGAATAATAATCAGTACATTTCTAATCTATCGTTACCGAGAAGCAAGATCCTTTATCTTCTGTTCCATCCAAACCATATCTGACTCCGTTGTCCCAAATATCAAGCCCTGCTGCACCTGCGATTTCAAGCATTCCGATGCTATTTACATCACATACCACGCACTCCCGAGTTATGGTCTATATATAACTGGTAACTGCCCGATGTCGGCCGGGGACGGTGGATGACAGCCAATGACCGCATTTTCGCCGACCCCGGTCGACCCCGGCCAACATGCCGTCCTCAGCAAGCAAGGACGGGACGGACGGCCTTAGTGCCATCCTGTCCGTCCTGCAGATATTTCGGACGGTCGGTCAGGGACGGCTGTCAGACGAGACAGTTAACAGCACTAGTCAAGTGTCATATGATATCTGACCAATCTAACAGCTTAGGAACACTATCCATCGCAGTATATCTACCTCCATTGTGATTCTGTCACAGTATATCTGTGACTATATATCTGCCCCTGTGTATCTGATACTGCATATCCACTATTGGAATAGTTCGTTGAGTTTGTTATTACATGCAGTGTTCTCAACCATTCCGTCCGACGGCCATCCCCGGCCGTCCATCCGAGCTTTCTCCAGGACGGTCGGGATGGCACCAAGGCCGTCCGTCTCCGTCCTGACTCAAGACGGACGGATGTCGGCCGTCATCCACCATCATCGGGCGGTTACTGTATATCATTAGACTAAACCCAATCAAGTCCGATAATGCTCTACAGGCTTTGGAATGGATGAAATCCTGGGTGCCGAGGGTATAATTTTTGGAGAAACAGAGTCAGAAATGGTATGGATGGAGCAGATGCTCACAGATCTTGCATCACGGTCAGAATAGTAATTGAAATTATTTTCGTATAATTTTTGTTATTTGCGCTAAGACTTCTCCGTTGACGGCTGCCCTTTCCTTCCGTCTCCGTCCAACTTCAACAAGACGGCGCCGTCTCCGTCCTGCTCTCGGACGGACGGATTCTTGCCGTCCGTCCCCGTCCTGACCAATCCCGGACGGACGGGACGGTTGCGAACACTGATTATATGCTGACAATGCCACATGAAAACTTGCAAAGCCGCATGGCGGGTTCATCTGACCAATGCGAATATTTCGAGTGGACAATCCAAGCGTATAAGCTATAATAACATGTATATCTCATAATCAAATGTCAAATGTCTTACATGTTATCCCATGGGTGGTGTTTGGTGCAATTGCTCCCACATCTGGATTGGTTGCACAAATTCAATCTGAGCTCTAGATTGGACCTCGCTCCAAAAGAAACCACAGATAAAGAGCTCCATGGGTTCACTCCGCCATCATGACCGAAATCCTCAATGAAAAATCGAGTACTTGGGTTTTGGGGCGTAAACCAAAACCAGTGTTGTCAACCGTCCCGTCCGTCCGCAATCTCTGCAGGACAGACGGGACGGCGCCAAGGCCGTCCGTCCCGTCCTTGCCCGCTGAGGACGGCATGTCGGCCGATGACGGCCGGGGATGGCAAAAATGCTGTCATCGGCCGTCATCCACCGTCACCGGCCGTCATCGGGCGCTTACTATTAATACATATACAGTAACTGTAGAGCGCGCGGTACAAGATATAAATGGATTTATCTATATTTCTAGACTCTCAATCAGTAGTGAGCATTCAGGTTCAGTTTGAGTGCGTGGATAGATATATAAATAAGGATCTTGCTTCACAGTCAAGATAGTGGAGAAATGTGCTTATTGTAACTGAATATCTATTATGTATGCTGACTCGCAAATGTCGGCCAGGGACGGAAATTTACCGTCAACGGCCGTCCCATCCGTCCGTCCCCGTCCGGCCTCAAAAAAGACAGCGCCATTCCGTCCTGGCTCAGGATGGACGGCAAGCCTCCGTCCCGTCCCGTCCTCAGTGATGTCGGACGGACGGAACGGTTGACAACACTGACCAGAACAACCATGCCTACAACCTTGGAAGAATGATTTCCGTTCCAGACCCTTTCAATGTTTAGGCCCACATCTGGGTAGATACATGTATCTCGATTATGAGGTGTTTGTGACATTTTTGGAACATATATTTTCAAGCACAGTAAACTGGTTGACCACTTGTTAGCTGCTTCATACAGTTAGTCCTAAGCGATCTATAGGGCGTACAGACTGCCCAGAGACATTCCGCAAAGTCACTACACCAGGTGGTGAAGTCACTGAACCACATCCATTCCAGTGAAGAACGCTACTGAATAACACTAGATAATACGGTAGTTTCCGGACATCCAGCCATCAGGTTATTTAAGGTCCTAGATACCCTTGTTAAAGATTAGATAAGATCAGATTACGTCCTACATCGTGTTGTTCACTAGTGCACCAAATTTTTGCTGTGGACACTTACTGTGGGTTGTAATCTACCTTTTACTTATCGGATAAATCGATGCCTCACTCACAATGAAATTCCTTGTTCTCAGCATATTTTTTCGTTGCGGCTTATGCAGCTTGACAAACGAGAAGGACTTAACAAACAACAATATCAAACAGCCTGTACAGTACATAAGGTATGCCAGGAACTTATTCAGCATTGTCTTGCATGATGTAGAGCAGGACTCCATATTTCTGACACCGAATTGCAAAGTATTATTTGAAGACTGGGGGCAGACAAAATGATATTACCGCCTTGTCTGTTGGGGGCAAATATGCGGCCACCGTGTGCGTTTAACAACCTAGACACCTTTTAAGCTTGAACCATATTCTCATCATCGTAGGAGATTGATGGTCGGTCATATAGTTCCTTCCAGTAACATGTGCCTACTTTATCTGATGCCGAGGATATAAGGGCTGAGATCTCAGCCGTACACATCTAATAATCTGAAACAGCCAAATATTTCAGCCTTTCCAGGGGCACAAGAACACTTCTTCTGGCTGTGTGATAACACTCTCTATCGCGACAATGCCAGCAGCCTTCGAGCCAGCCGGAATTGTGTCAGACAATGTTCTTCTAACTCTTATGCCGTTTGTTACTCTAACATTTTCAGCCTTGTACGTTGCTGGCCGTGTAACTCGTCAAGCACTGACTTACCTGATTGCAGCACCCCCGTATCCAACGGAACTCACCCACTGCCAAACTTCGGATCTGCGAATGAGCCAGCGCAGACTGTACCTCCGATATCCTCTCTCTCCTCTCTCCTAGCACTCACCTTACTCTGCTGCACTCAACCATCCCACCGAATCTGCGGCTCTGGTAAATGGATCCACCGCTTCCTACGGGTATCGCCGGTATTCTGCATCCTCGACAGGATTTCCATCCTTGGCGGCTATATCTCACTCTTACTCCACGGTCTGAAACCTATCGAAGCAGCACAAACCCTAGTATACTTCCTATATTCGGTGCCGCCGGTGGACGATATCAGTACTCTCTGGGCCGTGGCTAGGAACAGTCAAAGTATGACTGTCCGGTGGCCTCGGGGATGCGGCGAGCATGAGGCACCACACTAAATGTCATGATTGACAGGTCACAATATAAGCACACCAATCTAACAGTTTAGCAGCTTGACTTATGTGTACTCGAAGCAAACGCTATTACTTCTACATGTTGCCGGCTAATACTGTCTCCTTGCGTCATCTTTCAATCAACTCGTGTGTATTTGGAACACGCATCCCAATAGTCCGTCATGTCCGGGCAAGGCACTGCCCAGGACGGGATTATGAATGTCAGGGCAATGAATTTTAGACCGTTTGAGACCAGGGCAAAATCTGTCCGGACTATAGGACTACAGGGCCCTGCAGTCTGCGGCAAGGGTACAAACAGTCATAAACTTCAGTTTGAGAAGCGGAAATCACACCATCATATACTAGACTTCCAGAGTGAGTAATCCATGCAATTATTCGCCACATCCCCTGATGGGGAACAATATTTAGGCAAACTATGATAAGGTTCGAGCCCACTGCCAGAAATACAGCTTGATATAAGCCCATTCCATGTACCACAACCAGGATCGGTACCTGCCAGTCCCCTGTAGGTACCCGTAGGGGCCCTAGTCCAGTAGATCTCAACCCCGGATGGACCAGGGCACTGAAATAATCCCCGGGACGGAACGGTAATGTCGGGCCCCGAAGGACTATAGTCACCCCGGACCGTTGGGATGCCTGATTTTGAACAAGCTCTAGAAGCCTACTCTTGTAATCCAACCAGTGATCTCAATAGCCCGGCCCAGCTACGGCTCGAGCGGCTGTCCACGGCTCAGCCCGGTGACGAGTATACTAGTTTACCATTACAACATTTATACCACGGAGCTGTTTAGTGGCAGTTGAGGCTAGAAAGCCGCGGCTCAAGAGTTAAGATAAGGTTCATTCACGTATGAGGTCATCATGACAAGCTATACTCGAGCTTATCTTGCAACCATATATCTAGCCCATGCCCTCACAGCCTGATAGAGCAACAATCACACCATGTCTACCAGTGATTCGAGTTCGCTGTCCTCTGTTCCAAGTTCCTTTTCCTTGATGCCGCAGCGATTGCAGCCATGTCTGCAGACGCAGAGCGTGTTTTCAGCAGGTAAGTATCTAGCAGCCAGACCTTTGAATCAGGATAGACTAATATACTCCAGCACTGGCAAACAGTTATCAGACCGGAGGAGAAAGCTTGGAGATGACATTGTTGAAGCGCAAGAAATTCTCAAATCTTTGATGAGAAATGGTCTATTGCAGTTTGAACAAGCAGTGTCAATTATTCGGCTGTTGGATGCAGTAGCGAAGCTAGAAAATGCGAAGGATTAAAGGTCTAAAAGATATAAATAGTTTAATGAATAAGGTTCGCTGGAAGCTACATAAGAAGGCTGCTTAAACAGACCCTGGGCCGAATTATTCACATATGGCAGCCACAGTAGTAAAGCTGCCCGCGTAGTGTAGCTCTCAGACAGGTTTGGGCCGGGCCGGGCTATTGAGATCACTGAATCCAACTCTGTTCTGCAAACTCTCTCGGTAATTATATCGGCCTATGGCAAAGGGGGAGATCCAATCAACAAGAGCACTAAAAACCAAAGTACAATCAGTTACAAGGGAAAATATAGGTGGTTAGGAGGACTTCTGTTGTTCTCATTAGCCGCAGGTTGCAGTGCAATAGATATCACATAATATCAGTGGCGAATTAAAGTTAGTTTAGGTGTCATAATTTGTCTTTGTGTTGGAGAGGGTGCCGCTAACAAGGTGGCGTATGCCCGCCGCATCCCCGCCGGACAATCATACTTTGACTGTTCCTAGCCACGGCCTACTCTCTGCTCCGAAGCAGCAGAGTCCGCGGGATTATCTGTAGCGTCACGACATCTGTGGAATGATACTCGCTTTCGCCTCTTTGTTGCGATACTAGCCATACTCCAGTTTGCGAAGTTGGGTGGGTCGAAGGGTATACAACCTGTCGTTGCCGTTGGCATAGTGTACATGGTGTCTTGGCTACTTAACGAAGCGTTACTATTCATGGCGACTGGATCCTTTCTACGACCGGATAGTGTCCATCCAGAACAATGGGCCTATACGATCGACCTGGCACGGCTAGAAGGGAATACCTCTCATTTACGAACTAAGGCCATGGAGAAAGCTCTTTCGTACTTGAGATTTGCCGCCCCGTTTGTTCAAGAGTGTCCGAAGCCTTGTTTGTACATCTCTTGGTATCATCGGCTTCTCCCCATCCAGTTCTTCTGGCGCATTTGCAGCGGTATTGCTGTTGACCTGATGATTATCTTTAAATTTACCTCACAGTTGGTGAACTGGGTAAACATCGATGGTTTACTAGCTATATGGTCGATTTATGCTATGGTATTCTCTATGATGGGTTCGGCAATCATGGGGTTGCTTGCTGCTGTGGTAAAGGTTGGGTCAGATAGGTACAACGATCTTAGGATACTGGGCTTCAGTCTGGCTCAAGTTAGAGGTGTTTTTGTCAAGACTGGGTGGTGCATGAGGGGCGGCATTTTCTTGTGGAACCGAAGTTGATAGTTAGATGCGAGCGGGGGTTTGTTTTGTGTACTGTGGTTAGTGCGGCGGTTTATTTCTTTTATTTCTATGAGGAGGCGGGAACATTTAGATACTCTTGGACGAGGTATCTGGGATGAGATAGTCATTGGTGTTGGTGTTGGGTAGGGGCTGGGGGAATCTCATCACACATCACTCGTAAAGTCTTATTTTCGTCGTGTTAATTTATAATTAGGGTATGAGTTTCTTGTTTATATTTGCTTAACTAGTTAAACCAGTTTTTAAGGTATAATCTAGTTCGCAATAGGCTGAAGAGTAGTCTAGTTTAGCCCTCGCCACCTTGTTGACTATTCCGGGCCGAACTGAATTTCTGCGATCACTGGATATATGAGACGATAACGAAGGGTTTTGGAGGACTGGAGAGCGCCAGTGTAGATGTTTGCTAGTCACTTTAGCCGCGGCGCGGTAGGAAGAATGAGCTGTCACGATGGATCGCGTTGAGCTTTGATGTCGCTGTTTGAAGTGCTATGGCTTGGGTGTTGCGTATATTGGGCTGGGCTGATGGTTTTAATTTGAGTCCATATTTACGGACAGGTTTAGAGATGGGAGGCTGAGTGAGAAAATGGATAGTGTGGCGTTGCCCTTGCCCACGAATTGTAGACCGCGCGCTCGCGCTTTGTCTCGAGCCCAGCTATCAATTTTCCGCCATTGACGCACCCTAGGTAGCGAGGATAACAGTGAAGCTTGGCGCTACTGGATGGGTACGAGACAAGCTTGTGCTGTAAAAGTTGGGGTATGGTCATCCCTGCAGCTGGGTGTCGCTGACTCTAAGTGTTGCTGTGTGTAACAACCCGTGAACGACCCTGCAAATTATATTAAATCGACCAGCTCGCCTTACCTCATCATCTCTCGCAATACAATATATACGTCACTAGTAGTAATGGGCATGAGCCGGCTCGGTACGAGCCTGAGGAAGGAGCTCGAGTAGGCTCAACTCATGGCTGGCAAAGCTCACAAAGACTCGGGTTGATTTATGAGCTTGAGCCTAAGCTCGAGTCTTACCATGAATACACCCTGCAACATGAGATCGTGAAATTCCTCAGTGAAATCAGATATCTAGGCCCCATAGGATGAAGGTTTCCGTGTCTCTAGTAATTGCTCCAGCGGGATGCTGATCTCCGTCCGAGGTTTTAGGATACGGAGTCCAAGTCTCACATCAGAAACCCTTGACCAGAGCTCGAGTCCAAGCTCGAGTTCGTGGATTATAGCACTCGGGCCGACTCACAGTATCTCACATAGCGTTCGGGCCGACTCAAGCTCCAAAGCTCGAACTTGAAACTAAAGTCGACTCAAATCATGCCCATCGCTAGGTACGTTATCACGTGTAAACCAATCGGCTAGCAACCTACACGTGCCGAGCAATATTGTGCTACGTAAGATTTCCGTTCCCACTTTTCCCCTCATCTCTGGCGCTGCGGTATGAACGGCACTGTATTATAACACAGCAACCATTAAGCAACGCTACTCTGCAACCTTTCTCTCCTTCGGTTACCCCAACAAACCGTATCGGCGATGAGTTGCTATCCTCGTGCCGATGTTGTCGTCCTTTGGATAGGAAAGTTCCATAACAATAACTACTCCCCATCCACCAATAATAGATGGGCAGTGTTCATTCCACGTTCAGAGGTTGCTACTTTACAAGTCAGTATACTCGTATATAAGTGTTCTACGATTACTACCTTTTTCCAGGAAGCACATAAGACATTCAAGAAGCGTGTCTGGTGGTTCAATCGCGAGATGTTGCTTGACAGCATCATAACGGAATATATCGCATATGGCAATGGTCTCACACATATTGAGGAGAAGGACTGGGAGACAATGTGCGCAATGGGGGCATTCGACCATATCTATGTGGGTGAGGGCCTTGGAAATGTTAACAAATACGAAATTCGAGTCTCGTTTGGGCCTTGGAAGGTGTTTAAATAAGATGAGGCTGGAATGACTAGGCAATGAGGGACATCGTGGATAGAGTACGTTTGGTATTTCATAGGTCTTGTAAGATTCTAAAGTGTAGTCATAAGTTGTAACAAGTCTTGGGTGATATTCTCTGCTTTCCTAAGAATGAATTTGGGCAATTCGCCAAGGAACATCGTGTCCCGCCCATTATATACTCCCACGTTCCCACTCATCCGCCTTTCCCATTTCATCTCTTGCGACACAGTATAACCTGATCTAGACAGTCGTTGTGGAGTGGGACACGGTTTCGCAATGTTTCAGGCTTCAGCACTCGTGGAAGATCCTCGGTCGAGCTAGAAATTCACTTAGGCGAGCCTGCGAACGTAGTAGGTAGTCATGCTCGTTATCGGCGCCATCAGCTAGGTTGTTCAGATTCTCAAAGGTCGCTGTTGGAGGAAGGCGCTCGGGAGTGCTTGCAGCAGTGGAAGCGTCGAGTTGTAGATATCTGCAACGTCGTGCTCGAGAGAAACAGGTCCCTGAGATGAATTTGTGATTGCTTGTATATACTATGCAGATCGTCTATGAGACATTTCTCCGCGACCGACTCGCTACATACATACATTAATTATTCCGCCTTTCTCGTTCGGAACCCCCGGAAGTACTAGTTTCCAATCATTATTTAAGATTCTGGAAACCCATGTTAGAGATTAGATAAGATCATACATCGTGTTGGTCACCAAATTTTTGATGTGCACTTATAATGAAGTGTAATCTGCCTTTTATTATCAGATATCAATTACTTTGACACCTTGAAATTCCTTGTCGTTCTCAGCATGTTTTTTGTTGCGGCTTGCACAACTTTATAAACGAGAAGGGCTTGACAAACAACAATGTGAAATAGCCTATACAAGTGAATGTAAAGGAACAACCCGGACTCCTGTAAGACCTCGAAGATTCGTAGTAATCATCTAGCGTTGCGTATTCGAACTCGCAGTGTTACGGCAGCTGTGAGTGTAAAGGCAACGTGTGATGTTGTATGGGGAAAGATGTAAGTGAACTACCGATGATATGAGAGCAAGGTACTAACTTGTTTGTAGTATGTAAGCGGACGACCTCGATGATCATGGGCGTGAAGAAATCAAAAATTAACTGTACTGATGCATACTTAGTATGTATCTGAAAACTTGCCGGAGAGAGTAAGTGGACAACCCGGTTGGCGTGGTGACGGTTTGTACTAACCAAAATTACAGTGGGTAAGAAGTCACTCCCAATAAGGACCTAGGGGGAAGTAGGGTATCAACACGTATATTCGAACTTGAAGCATGTAAGTGAATGACCCCCAAGGACTATTGTCGTGTGAAGCTGCTAACGGGTATTTTCAAACTTGCAGAGTGTAAGTGAAGACCATGGGTGTTATGGAAAGTAAGGTTCTGACACGCATGTTCAAACTTACAGAATGTAAGTAACGACTTCGATGACTGACGGTGAATTGGTGCTAACGCATGTATTCAAACTTGCAGTTTGAAAGTGAATGACCCCTCTATCCTTTTCGAAACCGTGTACTAACGGTATATCTGTTGCATATATAGGTTTCGTCTACGGTTTCCGGCCTTGTATGAGGTTCAGGCTTGTATGAGGTTCAGGCTTGTATGAGGTTCATGGCTTACATATGATGCATAAGCATGAGAGTTTCAGACTGTATGTCAAGCCGTATATAGACCATCGATATCTGCATAGATTGAATAGGGAATCAAGCAATTATTAAACAGGTTATGAGCCCGGTGCCTGCTACCATCTAAAGAGTACTACTTTTATCATTCATACTTATTTCACGATCTTAAAAGCCTTCCCAACCCTAACCCTCAGGCTTTAACTCAACACCATTACATACCATCTCCATGATCTCTTGATGACTTTCTCCTCCTCTGAACCTGCCTTCAATTGAACCAAGTGGGGTGATATCCGTAAGCTCACTTATACCAACTACAATGAATGGAAAGACTACATGATACTGGTCCTATCAGCCATAAGAGTATATAGAATCGTCACCAGAGATAGTTTTGAACTGCAGCCCCATAATTTTGATTACAATGATTGGAAGGCAAAAGATGCCCAAGCTGCATCGATAATGACACATTCCTGTTCCCCAGAAGTACGGCATATCGTCTAAGGTATAATAAACCCTGATCGAGATATATAACATTACAGAAACCAGCCTGGACACTGCTGGATCGTACATTGGCAAACAGGACATTCTCTGCCATTTCCATGCTTGCCAACCTCAGCAAAACGAACTGCTTGAAGCATACTTCACTCAGCTTAGCAACTACCGTACACAACTGGACAATACAGACGATTCAATTACCAATCATGATTTTCACATGAAAATATTCACATCACTGCCATTACAATCTGCGATGAAATTAAACGTTCTACAGAATAGAAGACTGTGATCAACAGCTGAAGAAGCCATGCATGATCTCGTAGAACAAGAAACTATAACTGGTCTTACCAACACACTTGGAGATGCATTCATTGGAGCTGCCCAGCTCACCCAACATGGTGGCTACTGTGGCCGAGGCTGTGGATGTGGTGGACGCGTTGGATATGGTGGAAGCGGTGGAAATGGAAACAGCCACAACAGTAAGTGGATCTATTGCAAAATTGACAGTCATACTACAGATGCATGCAGAAAACGGAGATGTACTCAGGAAGAAGATGACAGTGGAGAAAACTACAACTGCATCTGCTATCAGTGTGGGCTTCCAGGCCAAGTCAAAGTCCATTGTGTCATCTACAAATATGTGAAAGAATGGTGGAGAGCCAAAAAAGCTACAGCAACAGCAGCTCTCACTATAGCCAGAGACCGCAACCTTCTCTGACTGACTGCTCGTGCTTTCACTGCCACTGCTGCCACTCCGAAGTGGGTCATTGACTCCGGAGTGTCTCACCTCACATGCACTAACCACAGCAGCTTTACAACATTCCAAAAGCTTTCACTTCCCATAGTAATCGAACTCGGAGACAATAACTAAGTTGTTGCCACAAATCATGGCTTTGTTAACATACAGGGCTACCAAGTCGAAGCCTTTCATACTCTTACTTTTCAACTTTTACTGCTATCAATCAACGAATTGGATTTGGGTGGGCATACAACTATATTTCAAAACAGATAATACTCCATAACTTTGCCATCTTCCTGTACCCTTGCCAGAACACTAATGAATGGCATATATATCATAACCCCCGCGACTGCACTCCTATCGATGACTACCGAGACAGGAAGAAAAAAAAAGAAAAAAAGTCCACACCCAAGAGTATTAATCTCAGAAGCTATAATCGAGCCAACAATCGAGTCTCCAAATGCATCTATGGCAGCTATAACTATGTCCACCCGAACGCCTCTCACAATCTCAGAGTCAAGACTATAGCACCAATAACTAGCTTATATGAATCCTACTGCTCTGAAGTCTCTCATTGGCAGATATACACACAATGATTCTATGTGCACAGTCTGCATCTAAGCAAAGCACAAACAAAGGTGGATCAAAGTGACAGTCAAATGTACTACGAAGCCTTTTGAACTTGTTTACTTGGATATAAGTGGTCCCTTCTCTCCACCAACCTTTGGACACAATTGGTACTATGTACAATTCATCAACGACTACACGCGGTACACATCTTTATGGCTGCTCCCAAATAAGAAAGCCAAAACCTGCACCTCCACCTATCAGTCATTTCAGGCCCAAATTGATACTATAGGCCAGGGCAATCAAATCATATGATTCGGATGTGATAATAGATGCGGAGAGTACAACAATATGACCTTCCAATTTGTCCTCGCAGCCCACGGTACCACATTCGAGCCATGCCCTCCATATGCTCACCATAAGAATGATGTTGCCGAATGAATGATCTGGTCAGTCACTGCGAAAGCCTGACCAATGACGATTGACTCCCCGGCACCCATTCAGTTCTGGGGAGAAGCAGTTAACACCGAGGTTTATATTCACCAAAGATGTCCAAATGATGGTCTATCCAAAAGAGATGACCAGCACAGCTCCCAAGCACCGTACGAAATACCATACAAAATCCTGCATAGATATGGCCAACCTATGCATGATGCTGCTGGCAATGAAACATAGTATCAAGCTTCTGTCTACAATCTATGTTGAGTTGGATCTAACACCAGCTGACTCATCTCTGAAGTACAACACTGAGGCAAATTCGGCCCAAGGTCAAAGCCCTGCATGATGGTAGGCTACGCACACAACTCAACAATGTTGTGGAAAATATGGGACCCTCAATTCCAGAAGGTGAAAGCCCAATCAGAAGTTGTCTTCAACAATGTGAAAAATGCATACATTTCATGTCAGCATGAATATAATATGATCGATATCAATATGTTTGGACTACGAGAAGATGAGGATTATATCGAGGAAATGGATACCAGAAATGAGCCTCTCCGAGGACAATATAGTCCACCTATGCAGTTAGGTATGAGATCCATATCTCACATGCATGAAGCTCCTGACGAGGAAGCAGAAAACATTGCTCACAGCCAGCGCCTCCACAGTGAGGATCAGACTGTCTGGCGTTTGGGAGCAGTAATCAAAATTCAAGCTAACTACTGCTGGCATCTCCAGCTCCAGCACTGCTGATAGCAAGTCAGGTCACAAGAAGTCAAGGTGAAGCTTCCGCAGAAGCATTAACAGCATTCATAGAAGACCTATTCACATACCCAGAAGCTATGGAAAGCCCTCAACAAAATCACTGGAAAAGAGCCATTGAGGAAGAAAGCACATTGATCTTGCTCAATAACTCCTTCTCTGCTCTCAACTCCTGGGAAGTATGGCAACTGCAAATTAAACTGATTCGCTCTAAGTGGGTTTACAAGACTAATCACAACTCCGATGGGTCCACATGGTATACAGCACGACCAGTCATGAAGAAATACGAGCAGATGGATTTCAGTGAGACTTGTGCCCCTGTTGGGATGCTAACAATGTTTTGGTGTCTCATCTCTCTGATCGGGAGATAGGGGTGGAATATGGACTACTTGGATGTAGTTACCGCTTTCCTAAACCCCAAAATTGACAATGATAACATCTATATGAGTTTGCCAGAAGGATAGGCAGAAGGCCTCAATGCACTGAAGATTAACGTCAGACTCAGAAAAGCTGTCTATGGTCTTAAACAAGCTCGACGGCTACGGCACAATGATATCAACGCCTTTTTCCTCTCTCTTGAGTTTGGTTAATCCCTTGCCGATCTTGACCTCTATCTCCGCAATGACAATATTTTGATACTTCTGTATATCGACAATATTTCCATATCATAATCCAAGGCTGCTGCCAGTGCTGCGATTGTGGTCAAGGTGAAACTCCCAGAAAAATATAAGATTACGAACCTCGGCCCAGCACGCCAATTCCTAATCATTATCGAGATCCACCGCAATAATGATGGTACCAGGATCAGTCTCAATCAGATTGTCTATATCACCACAATTCTTAGACGATTCGCTATGGAACATACTTATGTTCTATCAACACCAATAGACTGCAACGTATGGTTAGACTTGGCCGAGGATCGGGGGAAGAAGGAACTGGTAGATATTAGAGACTATAAAGCAGTTGTGGAATCACTAATATATGCAGCACTTGCAACTCGGCCACATATCTCGTATGCAGTCACTGCTCTTTCCCATTTCAATTTGCAACCTTTCACAAGCTTTTTGACTGCTGCAAACAAAGTTCTTCAGTATCTCGAATCTACAGCCAATTTGTGACTACATTTCAACAGCAACGGCATCAATGTTGGAATTGGCAATTGTGTCATATGGTACTCAGATTCCGATTGGCCCAATGACAGCGTAGACCACAAATTTCAGGCAGGCCCTGTGTTTCTCGCCAGCAATAGAGCTGACTCGTTGGAGTCTCGAAAGCAAGGCCTTATCGCCATGTCAACTCTTGAGGCCAAATTCGTTACCTGCTTGGAGGCCTCCACAGAAGCAAAATGGATACTCCAATTGCAGAAGAATAATCATCGTTTTCAGAAAGACTCACCGCTACCAATCAACTGTGACAATCAGGGAGCTCTCGCTCACATCACCACAGGAATCATAAAGGCTTGTACTAAGCACATCGATATTTACCATCACAATAGTCAAGATTTGCACATGTGTCAAAAAGTCAATTACTCCTACGTACACCCAGATGAAAATAGGGCAGATATATTCACAAAAGCACTTACTAAAGATAAGCATACAAAGTTCACAAAGGCAATGGGTTTATGGTAATGGAGATCAGTTTAAGGTTTGTTTCAAGGTTGTTTTGCTTTTCTTTTGGAATACGGATTTCTTTGCTTCTTTATGGATGGATACGGTAGTACTCTTTCCCTGTTCAAATCTCATGGTTTTACTGAGGCTGCTATGGGAATCACTGCATATATGTTTTTTGTTTCTTGCTCTATGAAGTATAGCAAGAGGGGGAAGTGTTGTATATATGGGTTTCGTCTACTGTTTCCGGCCTTGTATGAGGTTCAGGCTTGTATGAGGTTCAGGCTTGTATGAGGTTCATGGCTTACATATGATGCATAAGCATGAGAGTTTCAGACTGTATGTCAAGCCATATATAGACCATAGATATCTGCATAGATTGTATAGAGAATCAAGCAATTATTCAACAATATCTTCAAATTCCCAGTGGCAGTATGTAAGTACCAACCTAACCTTCCTTTGTTTCGAAAGTAATGTTAACCCGCATATTCAAACTTACAGTTAGTAAGTTGTCTCCCCCGAGCTCGAGATCCCATTCAATTCGCGGCAGTGTACTAATGTACTTATAGTTTGTAGTAAGCTTCCCCGTAACCATTGGTTGTGCTAACGCACAGATCTGAATTTGCAGTTTGTAAGTGAATGGTTCCGATGGGGACAGAGAAGCAACTGATCAGGATATTTGAACTTGCAGACGGTAAGTTGGTGAGCGGCGGTGATGTGGGAGAAGGGTAGGTGCTGGCATCTTGCAGAAAGTAAGCGGGAGCCAATCACGATTTACATGGTGGCGGTGATAGGGGAGTACTTAGTGTACTAAGGGGTTTATTTGAACTTGTAGCAAGTGGATACTTTCAATGACCATTACCCTAACCCTACGATGTAGTGAGAGAAGATGCTGGCGGGCCTTGGAACTTACAGTGTGTAAGTCTATGACTTCGATGACTGCTGGCGTGTTGATAGTGGTGCTGACGCGCAAATTCACATTTGCAAGATGTAAGTAATTGACTCCGGTAACCATTAGACTTGGGCGGTAGTGTGGAAGTTGCTGATCCGGATATTTGAATTTTCATATGGTAAGCGGGGGCCAATTGGTGAGGTAACGATGATGTGGAAGCAGGGGGCTGATCGAACATTTATTTTGTAGGGCAGAGTGATGTCGCGGGCATCTGGTGACGGGTTTTAGGGCTCGGTGATTAGGGCTTCTGTACACTTACTCTCGGGAGTTCGTTTGGTAGCTCTCACACCATTACATATCATCATATCGTTACGCTCTCTAGGCTCGCTGCGTACGTAAACATACGAGTGCGTATTTACGCGTGCTACATATTTGAACTTGCAGACCGTAAGTGGTAAACCCATTTGACTTCTTATTAGCGTGGTGACAATGATGCTGGGGTTGGGTGCTGGTGTATAAGCGCATCACCCTAACCCCTAGCTATTGAAGTTGTTACGGTAATGTGGAAGGCGACGACTGATACGTATATTCGAATTTGCAGGATGTAAGTGGACACCTCTGGAGGCGTTAAGGAAACAAAGTACAGTGCTAATTGAACTTAGGGTACGCAAAGGTGTACGTACTTATACACATGTTCGAGGAAACACTAGCCTTCAATCGTTTTATGAAGTTCCCACAGAGTTTAAGCTTGGACGACTGAAGGCAGGGTCTGTGTTACAGGAAATAGGTGGGATATTCGCAGCGATTTGAAATACTGATTGCTTTGGCGGCGGTGATGACGTACGTCTGTTAGCCTTTCATTGGTTGCGATAGTTGATCTGCCAAAAACCGCTCGAAATGGGTCATTTTGTTTATTACAATGCCTGAAACTTACAGGTGTTTGAGTATATTAAGTGCAACAATTTGGAATTCAACTATTGTTCAGAAACTGCAGACGTTTTGTGATTTCTGAACACTAGAAACCCGTTCTCGACCCGTTGTTCATTGACGGACGGGAAAAGCCCTCCTGGGCAGTACTCTAGGCAGATTTGGCTTTTGGGTGGAAACCCGAGCCTATTGAGGACCCGTGTTCACACAGTATACGCACGACAGACTATCCAAGACTACGACCACCCGAAGACCACTTCTTTTGCCACTCGCCCGGATGGAAATTATCAAGTGAACGACAACCCAGAGATTGCCGGTTATGTTTGGGATTCAAAGGGTTTTCTTAATAGCTTTATAGTACAGCTTGGCGCTGCCCCGAAACGTTTTCTCGTGCCCAGACGCTGTGCCCTAGCTCGTACCTCGTTAGCGCGTCTAGCAGCGCATCAGTCGAAAATCCGAGCTTGTGAGGATTTGAGGCACAAAAGGCGCGCTATGCCATCCACCTAAGTCTGGACACGAGAAAACCCGGAACGCCCAATTGAAGTGCATCATGTTTTGTCACTTGCCGCTTGTTTGTGGAAGTTAAAAACAGGGTTTCTGTGAGATTCTACGATGACATTAAGAAGGATTTCCATGAGAGTTAGTCTACCTAAGGTATCTAGTAATTCTTGAAATCGGTTCAAGTCCATTTACAACGGCTCGCAGTTGAGTGTCAAATATCTTTCAATGCAATGTTCAGCGTTCTTTTGAGGGACTTCGGCTCAAATGACTTCGTCACGGTCCATCAACTGCTCATATTCTCGGGTCTCTTGGATGATTTCCGATGATTTCCGGTGTGTAATCCTATGTTATGCGTGTTATGCGACTACACTATGCTCTCCTATCGCGCAATATCTAGAATCGACTTCCCTGTGATGTTTAACGCGGTTCGCAATATCTAGTGTCTATATATGTTTTCTGAAACGGAGGTACATTTTCTCCCGGAGCGGTGTTCGCCATCGATTTCTCCGCAGCCCATTCTCCCGACTCGGTGGTGCAATTCTATGATTTAGTGACTCCTCTCTAGCCTTTTTTTTAGCATAAAAGCACACTTCAAACCAAACATTCAATGTCAAATCATGTGGTATCACGGAATGCGCACACATCAACAAGGTGAGTGTTGAGTGGATACAGACGCTGACCGCCAGAGGATAAATCCCGCCCAGTGACGAATTTGATAGCTTCGCCTGTTGTTGGTGGCTTCAGTCGTGGCAACGGATTCGCCCAACCTTGCTTTGTATGAGATTCGTCAACGGACGGTATTCGTCATCGAACGGTCGATCACTGTACGTTGCATCACA
The DNA here is from genome assembly GCA_015178995.1 of Trichophaea hybrida. Classification (NCBI taxonomy): domain Eukaryota; kingdom Fungi; phylum Ascomycota; class Pezizomycetes; order Pezizales; family Pyronemataceae; genus Trichophaea; species Trichophaea hybrida. Next base: position 15,582 of record WHVE01000873.1, on the reverse strand, counting down.
ATTCTATCACTCGCTGATAGTTATAGAGACATGACATATCACTCGATGCACGATGCGCTCTATCCAATAATTAAGAAAACGATTTCTCTATCCAAGTTCAGGAGAGAGGGTATTCCGCGCTGAAAGTAAGCGCAAAACTTCCAGCAGTGTTTCAACCAGGTCCCATCATCAGCTGTGCCACCCGTATACCCGCGCACGGAAGGGATATGGAGAGTAGAAGTTACTAGACTAACCTTGATTCTCATTCGACCGCATCTAAAGAACCCACGGAAGTAAGATTCTGCGCCCGTTCGTAGTTCTGTAAATGACTAGCATGCTGACTTGCATCTTTACCGGAGCTGTGCCTCATGTGTGGATACCCTGCTTAATCTATTATCCCAAGCAATGGAACTGCCGACTGTGATGGAAACTTTGCAAATATAGTTGAAGCTATTCAGCTTTCATATGAAGAGGCATTTCAAGATTTAATTGTGCGATATTAGTCCAGGGATAGGACAGTCAAAGTGGAAGTCATAACTGTTCATGATTTTGACAAAGCTTCGCACAAATCCGACGGGATACCGCTGTCTCTTGAGTTAAAACACTCTACATGCGCATGCTAGCCACAAAGATACAAATAACGAATTTAAGCCTCTACCACACATTCCCAAGATTCCCCGGTCTCCAGTGATATCTTCAAAGGATAGTACATCTCTTCTTCTTCGCCTCCGTACTCGATCGTAACAATAGTTCAAAACCAAGTGCACGTTCTCGATACAACGGTTCAGAAACCTCACCCCGAAACAATGGTTTATCACCCTCCACCACACGCGTGATATCCCAAACATGTTGCCATTCACGGCGGGTATACATTACTCCTGCCCGAGCCATCGTCCGTAAGAGGCCGTAGACAGCGGGGATGACGTTGTCATTCACTTTTGCGGAGACTTCATAAAATGCACAGCCAAGCTCTCTTGGCCCTCCTCCGTTGTAACCACACGTTGATCACCCAAATCGATCTTATTTCCAATCAAAATGATTGAGTAACTATTTGTGTTATAATGTAACTGGTCACCCGCTGCAGCATTCAAAAATGTCTCTTCTGCCTTGTGCATCTCCTCTTTAAGGCGAATCACTTTAGAGTGATGGCGTCGAATGATGGTGAATGATTCGCGACTGGTGACTGAGTACAGTCGCGTCCAATAAATCTCGGCACGGTAGATTCTTTTTGCTCTCCCCACACCAGACATGATCCAAACCTGAAGCCGACTACAATAAAGCATGATGATATGTGAAGGGATATGTTGTACAAATGTTGGAAGGAAAACATAAATCCTGGCCTGGTAGCTATTGATATCACCCCAAAGTTTGTAGATATATATAAACCATATTTTGTTACTGGGCAACAACTTGGGAACCAGGGGCAATTATTTTGGGCAGAGGTACTTCCTAGATGGTTCATGATCATATACCAGAGAGCTTGTGCTTGTTACATCAATTGTCATAAAGCTCAAATCGAGAATTTTTCGAAAATTTGTATGGGGTTTTGTGGTTTTTGTATGGTTTCTGGGTTTATTTAACAACAAATGAAGTTAATCAAAGTCAAAATACAGGAGGTGGTAGAGAAGCCATGGGGCACTATTTGATGTTGCAGAGAAGCAATTTGTTTGAAGGGTTTGGGGACAGCAAAGCAGATTGGGTATGGAAGTTGAGAAACAGACAGAAGAGATGCATCAGTCAGTTGCAGGCTGTGTTGGGTGCAAAGGGAGGGCATACACAGTGTTGGCCCTCCATAGCATATCCTCTTTGATATCTATCAGTCTTGCTTCTCTCTTTTATCTAGTTGTTGTGTAGCTCACAATTTAATGGTCGTCGACGGAGTTCGTGAACCGTGCCGAGACTTATTGGACGCGGCTGTACATGAGAATGCAGCCTCCTGACGTTCGAATGCTCCGGTGTTGGCGATTTCTTCGTATGGGTCTTCAAGCCATTGAGGGCCGTAGAACGAAACACAGTAGGGAACGTTGTCAACCAGTACTTGCTTGCGAAATGGCTCAATGAATTCGCATTCATCATCGGGGCAATGGTCCTGGAAGTACTACTCACCATATTACTAAATTTATATAGGAACAAATGGGAGAACGAATACCTGGACCACGAAACCACACCTGCCAACGGAAGGGTCCGCAGAAATGGATATTTTGCATTCTAAAAGTTCCTAATACATGGTTCTAATAGTAGATTAGCGGTGGAGGGTGAAAACGTAGGCATTGTGGATAGTATGTTCAAAAATAGGGAAGCTATTACAAGGATCGTCTAACAGCTGACCTTTACAGTGGCTGCGTGTCAGGATATTAGGCATTACGTACTCTATAAGCGCTTCTCAATTTCTTCTGCCATTCAGGGATATTGCTTGCTAGGACACCTTTATGGTTACTATTCAAGTTGATCGCTTCAAATCAACCGCGCGTTAAGAAATGACGCAATTGAGAACTCAGCTATATCTAACAGTAAATAAATCACTATTTATATGCTCTCGAGGGTGCCCTAGAAAGTGAGCATGGTGATATGAAATTCAAGCTGTGGGCTATGGAGGTTTACGGATGGAGATAAAGGAACATCCGAGAATCTGCTCTGAGCTTGGTATATTAAGAACTGGTCGCCCGTATATGATATCTACGAAGAGGTCTCATCTAACTTATTTGGACCATCCTAACGCTTCGTTCAGTAGAAAGCCTATTCTTGGGTTATCTGCACGAAAAATTGTCAATTTTACACACCTGTCCATATGTTGGTGATCACTTAAATGTGGCAGAGGAGTTTACACTTTTTCCTGGTGGTGACTGGAGTGGTTCAGCGTATTTATTATCACCATTTATAGAAAAAAATACACAGGTCACGCCAAGGTGTTAAGTCAATTCGGGCCTGCTACGAAAACTTTAACTATTACGCTCTAACTGTATTTGTGGTGTACCTCTTAATGAGGTAATGCTTGAAATGATTTTACAGCCTTAAATCTTTTCCATGATCCAATTGAAGTCTGCAGGACTTCTTTAAAGTGCTTTTAAAGGAATATATTTTGAATATGAGATTGCACCCCAACAATTTTTTATTGCACGTCTCAGTGTTTGTTTTAGTCTTGGACGGCTTTTTTTGCCCTCCTGAGTTCTGTGACTATACCTGTTTAGGAACATGAATTATCTAGGTGGACTTAGCGCATCACAAATATACTTAATCTTCATTGATCAACCCTATGATGAGATGGGGAACGAAAATCTGAGGGAAGATGGAAGTCTCATGATGTTAACGTCTATAAACCAGTCATCATCTGTGCCAACCCAATAAGTAAAACACCGCATTATGAAATCCAACTTATCAGCACCTGACCTGTCCGCAATCGCTCAACCGAGAAGCGTTCAACAATCAAACGGCAACGTAACGAAATAGATTAATAAACAAAAAAATCCCACCTAGTTGTGTGGAGAATTGGGAATTCTAACCACACCATTATCCGTCGCTGTAAGACAATTGAATTCGCATTAAACCCGAACGTACTAGGAAACGATGCAGAACTGCCCACGATAAACTAACACCCCCGGTACCCGATTACCACGGCTGAAAAGCAAATGGCCAATTAGAGCCGCTTTTTTGAGGAGGAGGAGTCGCCACTGGTTTAGGGGACGGCTTGTTATTAGGGTTCGCCGTTTGCACTGGAGGATTGGGTGAAGGTGCCGGTTGCGTTTCCTTTGGAGCTCCGTTCGTTATTTTAATTGCCCACACGGTGCACCCGCTTTCTTCACTGTCAGCTTTATTATACCCGCAGCAGAGGAAAGAATAATAGCCCACACTCTGGTTGTTCCACCGCTGTACCCGTCTCCTTGGCATATGTCTATTGCAGCCTGCATCCCCGTTCGGCACACGTCAATGTTGCTTTTAAATTGTGTTTTGTCGCAGCCAGGGCTATTATCCCATTTGACGGAAGCAGTTATAAAGCTAGTTGGGGGGCTTCTGTGACGAATGTGAAGGCCCGATACTCCCGTTCCCGACGTAGCCTCATAGTAGTTCTCCCCTATTCGGCTTGAGAGCATGTTTCCTTCGTGGCCTTTACAAAATGCATCAATCATAGCCACAGCGGCGCTCTTTGGAACGGTAATTGCGCTCTTGGTACAACTGGGAGAAGATGCTTCACAACTCTCTTCGCCAGCTCGCCTCGCCAATCGGCTCGCCACCGGAACTGAGCACTCTTTGCTTTTCTTCAATTTTCCCGCCGGGGCTCCGTTGTAAATAATCTTTGGTCCTCCTTCAATGCGCGGATATGCCAGGTCTTGTAACAGCTTAACCATCGCTCGCTGACGCTCGATACCCTTGGGCCGTTCAGGCAGGGGGTCTGGGCGTAGAACTTTGTCCTTGAGTTTTTGGAACCCCTTGGGATCGGGAGGAGAATGTTCGGCAAATGGATTGGGTTTACTTTTGTCCCCTGGGTAGGTAGGTAGAGAAAGGTAATACGCAACTAATCCAGAAGTAGTTGCACATGCTATATAACTATATCAGAATTGATCGTTGGTGGAGGGGTATTCTAATGATCCCCGGCTGGAGATGTAAACTTACCTTCCGAGGTACCGTCTTTAACTGTGAAGTTCGGCACTTCAACGTTAGGTGCGCTGCGCCAACCGTAGGCACACATAACCCGTCCACCAGGGGCATAAACGGTCACCATGTCGCTTATGTCGGTATTACTCTGGTGTTTGCCTTGATAGTCCGAAGAGCCAACAACAATGACGGGTACTTGAGCGCTAGCTAGGAGTGTGGGCCATTTGACCTGATTCAGAGCTTGATCTCCCCCATTCCCAGCAGAGGTGAGTACGATAGCCCCCAAATCCATCGCTTTTACCAGAAGCTCCTCGATCCAAGTCCTCAGATCGCCATAATCGGCATCATTCTCAAGATGCTTAGTGAAAATTCCTTGTGATTGGTTGATTACTGCGTTGGCAAACCCCTCTTCCCCTTCTGTGCCTTTGATATGAGACCAAATCTCTTCCAATGCCTTGATGTAATCAGATAATCTTTGGTGGTAATATGGGTGCCAATCATCGTTCCCATTAGGTTTTTTATGTACATTCCGATACGTATATTTCATGACTACCGCTTGCGCATTCCTGGCAATCCCGTTCCTCTTTCCCACTGCTAGATCGAGCATGCAGGTACCGTAGTTTTGGTAATCGTAATAGTCATCTGCAGGATGATTTACGATTTGCCCAGCTATATCATCGACAAATATCCATTCGGGAGTGTTTTCTAGTCGTTTGATTTCCGCATTCTGGAGATTGAGTCCTGTATCCTGAATGTGTACCCAAACTCCATTGCCGGCCGACTCATGGTAAAGATAGTCTTTCCATTTGTCGATCTTGACATTAGGTGGCTGCGATATCTGTCTAAGGCTCCACTCTTCACTGGGGGGTGCCGGAGCTAACCATTCACTTGCGGCAAATGATTGGTGCACCCATTTGGTCTCCCTTTTCGTTATTCCATGTATTTCAGTAGTTCCGGGGCTTTCTCGACGTTGAGCTGGTGTCTTTTTCTTCACCGGCGCCTGTTCACCACCGTCGCCTATGTCAACCGGAACCTCCGCATCAAATACCATGAACTCAATTATTGGATCTAATTTTAGTTGTGTCTTTTGTTTTATATTCATTATGGCCTTCTAGAAAACAATTCCCCGCTGTTTCGTTGTCACGGCTTCTACGTTGTCTACTCCTAGGAGTCTAATGAACCTGAGACCTAGAGCATCCTTGGCGGCCTTGCTTGCACTGTATTTAAGCTTAATGAGGAGTGGTGTTGTACATGACAAATCGCGACGACGTCGACCAAGGCTTGGCAAAGAGGCATAATAGGATGTAAGACAGTTGGAAGGCTTGGGCTTATTTGGGTTGCTCGTCGGCGGAAGCGGTAGAAGTGTGGGATTAGGCTTCTTCGTCGGTATCGGGACTGGGATCGTTTTTGGCCCTTTTGTGGGAAGAAGAGTAGGGTTACTAGATTTCCTAGGCGGAATTCGTGTAGGATTTTTCTTAGGGATTGGTTTCGGCCTAGGAGCCGTAGGATTAGGCTTTGGGTCTTGTTTTGGGAGTTTTGGGTTGTCTTTAGGGAATGGGTCGATTGGGGGGATAGGGGGGATCTGGAAAGGGGGTGGGCATATCAGAGGAAAGGAACATTTGTGTTTACTGTTGTGGTCATCTTTGTGGTGCTTATCTTTATGATTCTGCTGTTCTTTAGTTCTGTGTGTTGTCGTTTCTTTCGGAGATGGAGTCGTTTCGTGCAAATTCTTGGTAGGAACGATGGTTCCATTCGTCCTTGTTACCCGGAGGCCAGGGGGTTTTGTATTGGATGTCATATGCTGATGAGGTGTTGGCAAAAGCAGGACAGGTGGAAGATGCGAGGATTGATGAGTGGTCAAAGATTGCGAGTACACATCAGGAGGTATATGTGAGATAGGATGGTTTGTTGACGATGGCTTCTCAGTGACCGATGGAAGATGTGAGGTTGTGTGGGTGGTTGAAGATTGCGGAGACTGGCGAGTTGCTTCCGGCAAACGTGAGGGTTTGGAAATTGTTGGTAACAGTCCGGGCTCAGTTGGATGAGGAGGACCGGAATAGCTGTGAGTTGTTGTTGGTACCGGAAGTGGCAAAACATGTTTCTTTGGATCGTCCGAGATTATGACCGGAATAAAGATTACCGTTGCCCGTGTCTGGAATGAGAAACTTGTGGTGTCCCGTTTGCCCAGCAGAGGGAGATGATCAGGTGATTGCTGAAATCTGGCATTAAGACCTCTTTTTTGAAAAAATCTGGGAGTAGTGACAGCTGCGCTGACTAAGTCTTAGAAGAGAAGCCTGAGGGCTAGGCGGAAAAGCATGATGCTTGGTACAATAGGTAATCGATAGTTTTGCAATCAGATATTTGGAATGATCGAAACAATTGGAGATGGTTCAAATTACTATCGATAAAATCAAGGGAACTTGAACATCTTTATACATGCGGGATATTCGCTTGAACCGGTACTAGATATTATGATATTTTTTTCATGCTTCGTTTCTGCCTTACAACTTGGTTCAACACCAGTGTTCACATCGTGTAGGATGAATATATTTACTACCGATAGATCATGCAACATGACATTCCAGGACAGAATCTGTACCGCATAGGTACGTCTATGCCAACATATTCAGCATAAGGTAGAGAGAAGTCATCCCAAAGTGGATATGGATAATATTCAGTCCGGTGTGATTTATGGCAGAACGCTTCTCCGAGTATAGCCACAGATCAACCCCTGACCCTGAAATCAACGTCCTACGGAGAAACTGGCCTCCTGAGGCAGTTCACAGTGAGGCTCAAGATCCGGGCGATGGAGTCTCGTATAGTCAACAGAATCCGCGAAGTCTATAATAGTTCCATAGTTATATAATTGTTCATGGACGGTAATGAACTCTTGAATCAAATCTTGAATCTTTGAACTTCAAAACACAAATTTGTATCATGCCAAAACTCATTGGTAATTGCGCACGAGAGAAACAAATCAAAAACGTACTGCTTACTGCTCTACGGCTGCGGCTGCGGCTGCGGCTGCGGCTACGGAGGTTAGTGTTTTCATATTTCTCCGATCAAGGGTGATACAGGAAAGCTGCATAGCCGTGTCCTGCATAGTGAGATAGTGTACTAGTATGCGTACAGTCAGCCTCGGTGAGCAACGGCGGTTTGCTAGATCGGCTAGTCAGTTGACTACATTAGCCGCCGAAAATGCAAGACTGTCCTTGTACCTGTTCGGGGCTTATACCGCGGCATTGACGGTACATCATTTCCCCAGATTATCGACCCTGCAATCAGAGGCAGAGACGGATATTTTGAGTGCGTTTCAGGACATGTGGCAAAGACTTAAGCAAGGCCAAAACAAAACCGCCAAGTCAATATATATTACGGCAAGTTTTAAAATATATAGCACAAGCCATCCAGACGATTGAATATTCTAAGATAGGTTATTTGGCGGCTATGAAGATTCACGTCCGGAGAACTTTGTATGCCGTTGTGTTCCGTACACGTTCACCGCCAAGATATTGTGGTTAATACTATGGAACCTACATTTCAACGGCCTACTCTTAATGCTTCAAACGCTTGAACATTTCTATAACTGCTGTTTTGGGGGTATAGGGCGACTATTTATGGCCACAGGAGATCACTCGATTACTATACGATTTAAAGGTGGGCAAGAAGGAGGTCTTAGAAATATTGACTCTTTAGTTCTAGGTTTTTCGGTACTAACCTAACGACCACTGTCTGAGTATTCCGAGTCCCAATTTACAATACTAACACCAACGAGACTGCAGTATACCCCAACCATTTACTTAACATGACTGCGATAACCCCCGAGATCAAGCAGAAAACATCCGGCTCCCGTTTCTCCTCTTCCCAGCATTGTTTCAGGAACTATCCCCGGGATGTTAGGTCACTGAAGGATGAAGGGTCTACTCTATGTATTTCTAGTTCCTGTTCCACAAATCCCCCATATTTGACCCGGTGTACAGTCTAGATTGATGATAACACTTGCTGTCTTAGATTACCAGTATGCAACACAATGGCAATGAATTGGGCATTAATAGAAGGGTTGAACTGTTTGTGAATCACTGCGAGGTAGATCTTGTATCTTACCATGGAGTTATACTTACTTTTGGAGGATCCAAACGCTACGAGCCTACTAATGATCAAACATTCGTGCAAGCACCAAAGATTCTGCGATTTAATACAACCCATAGAGACCAGGGGAAATCGAAATAATTAGATTGTTGACTACACACATAACCCGCGACCTGTATTTCCTCACCTTATATTCAAATCCTGAGTATTGTTGCGCAAACTTTTCAACATGCCCGAATACATAATCTTGCCACTATACAACTAGCTGAAGCCTGTGGAATTTAGCTTTTCTCATGCTTCAAGAGATCATAATATTAAATCTAGATTGATTCATTATGAAGTCAACTTTATCGATATCGAAGGGATCATCTTCAGTGCTGAAACCTAAACTAGGTCACGAGATTCATTTGCGTGTTATCTTTTGGGTAAGAAAGACCACTACTCGGGTTGAGGCGGACAAGATGACTTTTTATGGCATTTTCAGCAGAAAGAAAGCACATCAATTCCATGGGTAGCAATGGTGACCGCCGAGTTCCGGATAAAGTCGTCGGTTGGGTTCCCTACTGGATATTCCAAGTAACAATGTTTGGTCACTAGATCTCTTTGTTTTCCCGGCAGTGGTGGAAATCGACCTGAGCAGCATAAATATCTATAAAGGGCGGTGCGATTTTTAACGTGTGATTTTCGCAGTGCCGAGATACATATACTTACGTTGGTGCTGTATCAGTTAGGATCCAGACCTCTCTACTTCTGTAAGAAAGCTTAGCCAGATATAAAGCGTTATTAGGACATCTATCAGATATCTCATTAGTTTGTTAACCGCTAAACTTTTGATTAGCCGGTTTATCAACTCAATATTGTTGGAGCGGTTTGTTGAGTTCGTCATCACGTGGTTTGGGTTAGGTTTGAGCGCAGAGCCGCTTGCATTTAAGTTCTTGCATACGTGTCATTTAGATTAAGATAGTCAAGAGAGAAGGTTCGGTACAACAAATATCGGGGAAGAAGACATGCTGTGTAACCTGCACTTACATGGCCTTGATGAGCTGGCGAATTGCTCCAATTATCTGTATAAAACAGTTTAAATCCCTTGGACTGAGCCCACAACCTCTATTAGCATTTTCATTATCACGTCGCCAATGATGTCCGAACCTATACCAGATCCATCCCAACCTACACTGACTCCTTCCGAAATGATTACTCCATCATTCATCACATTAGCCGCTGAAGGCGACGTTATCCTTGATATCTCCGAATCACCTGCCTCCGATTGCCCTCGCACCCAATACCTTGTTGCCTCACAAGTGCTTTCTGCCGCTTCACCGGTATTTCGGACGATGTTTTCTAAAACATCTCCTTTCGAGGAAGCTCAAAAGCTGCACGACCCGAACCGGAACATGCCGATCACCGTGGCATTAGAGGATGATCCTGCGGCGTTTGAAGTTGTACTGAATATACTTCACTTCCGAAATCGGCGGGTCGAAAAGCAGCCGGATCTACCGAGATTACTGGCGATCGCAACAATCAGCGATAAGTATCAATTGTACGAAGCGCTGATGTTTGTCACGAACTCGTGGTATACTGCCATAAAGGAGCTCGATGCGTCACTGGAAAAGAAGGCCCTCTTGGCTTGGGCATTCCATTATGAAGATCTATTTCATGAAACAACTGGAGAGATAATTAGGCATGTGAACGACTTTGGTAGATTGACGATGGGCTTTGGTATGGTCTCTGCGGGTCCGATGTTGTCTGAATATCTTCCGGAATGCTTGATCGGTAAGCACAATCGCGATACATTTTCCGGTACGGTTTTTTTACTCACAAGAACGCTAGATGCAATCATCAAGAAACGGAATCTATTTATCGACCGTATAAAAACCAGATTAGAGTTTTATAGAAATAAACGCTGGGCTTGGGGGCAATCAATCTGCAGCTCGAGGTGTGACAGCCTTCAATGGGGACACTTTCTTCGCATGAGCGGTCAGTATAGGTTGGTAGATCCAGGCTCCGTGTGGTACAGGAATATAGACTCGCTGGTATCAACACTAAGGACAATTGCGGTGGAGAAGTGTGCGGGTGGTACAGGTATTGGTGATCACTCATGGAATGCTGATCTGAAAGTTGTCATCGCTGAAGGGCTCAAAGAATTGGAGAACGGGCTGTCATTGTCTGAGTTCCCATCGCGGGTAGCGGAAGGATAAATGATGCTGAAGGCAGGGGCGATAAAACCGATAAAAAGGCTTGGTTGTGCAGTAGACAAAAAGTGAGAGTTTCACGTGACAGCTTGTGAAGCTCTGGACTAATCACGATTCGTCAGACAACTCCAATATGACGTCTTGTCTTTGTTGTAATGCGTAAGTGACAATGATAGATCATAGATTTACATTGTAAATTGCGCTTTTGTCCATTTTACTACGTACGTAATGGTACGGAGGCGGGTATTGCATCTGGCGTGGAACTGAGGAGGTGTGAAGTTTGTGGTAATGTGTCTTCCTCTCCACTCTTTCTGCTAAGCCATGATACGGGGTATAGGCCAAGTGCAAGCGGCAAAATCTCTAGGCACCGTTCTCCATTGTACCACCTTTCCCCCACAACCCTCGCTCACCCAAGAATTCCCATGATATACCTTTACCCTATTTGTGGTGTTTTGCGGATTACTATAGAAAAAGATTTTGTCTACTACAACACGACAACTATCACATCCCGGCTGGCTAGTTCTCTCATTGTCTAAATATGTAAATGGCCTCTAGCTTGAACATATCCAGTTATTTGTTGAGCTAGTGATGGGCATGGGACGGGGGACCCGGTAGACAGCGGAATTAACGGCCAAAGCCCGAGATAATAATTTCGATCCATCATCGTGACATGTTTTGAGCTATTATAATATTTCTGCAAAGTACATAGAAACGTTTTCTAGGACGACCATTCATAACTCCATGACACTTCCTCATCAACATCATTGGGAACCAATTACAATGACTTCTGCTCTAACGCTAGCTTTTCCGGATAACAATACAGCACGTGCGTGGCATACATACATGTTCTCTATACCCATGTTGAGACTAGCGCATCCGCCATACTCGATCGCTAGTTAAGTATAACGACTATATAGCCATTGCTCAGATGAATCGAAAAATCCGTAGATTTTACCCTCCATGGTATAAATATTGCTTAACATGGGAAAGACAAATCTCAATGGCACTACCGAGGGCACTCTATTGGCTGCACTATCAGAAACTATTAAGGAAATAAAATCTGGCAATTGAAAAAGGTAGATTTAACTGCCTCCAAAGGTTTAGCTCAGGGTCAAAACCCCCTGCTGAGCACCCCTGTTTTTCGATTCATCTGAGCAATGGCTGTACTATCTATGCATCAACTTTAATTCCGAGATCTCCGCCTCATCGCCTATCTCCATATTCCATATACATTCCCGACGATCTTCATGAAGTCCTTATTTCACCATTTTCCTGTGTCTTTTCCTCCACGAAATCCTTATCACCATCGACCATGCATACCACCACCCTCCTCCTCCTCTCCCTCCTCTTTTCCATTATCTCCGCGCTTCCATCCACCGGTAGGGTGCAGAAGCGGGAGCGGGAGCAATATTGATTATACGTACGTATCCCACCTTTACTACGTATGGGCGGGCGGGATAACACAACACAGAATGTGGGCGGACATGCGGGGGAGGCGGGTTTGAATCCTTCGGGCTGTACTGGCCAAACGCTTCTTGGGACACATTTTTATACGAGTACACATACCCCCCCCTCCGGCAGTCGCCGAGGCCTGCTAACGGAGAACAAGTGATAAAAACACACAGTTCCGGAGCTTGGGAGTGGATAATCATGGACAAAACAATTTTGTAGCGATCATTTGGTTGATGGAACACCAACTGGGCACCACAAATTGTGTGCAGCATACCCCAAAAGCGGTTTATGCGTATGCGGAGCAGGGGTGTGTACCGGTTAGTCAGATTACGCTGTTTTCGTGTATTGAGGTGCATAAGAGTACATAAGGGGGAGGTATTGTATAGTTGACGGGGAAGGGAGATGTTATAACACGAGGAGATGAATATTGAATGTGTCCGGGATTTCATATTATGTTCAATGGGGTGAATACGCAATGGTGCTAAACTTAATCTCTCACCGCTGTATACTTGCTGCGGGATGTTATCAGCGCCCATATACCCTGGTACAGCTGGTTTGATGTACATACCCAGTACTCCTAACGTTCTGAAGTACTTAACACTCCATACGCCACCATTTCCCTCGATTCTTGTATAAAATCATTTCCATTACCACCGGCGAAGCTTCCCATGCATTTATCCCCAGCCACCTTCTTCCTCTCCCTTCTTTTTTCCATCGCCTCTGCCCTCCCATATCCTCCATTGTGCAAGGTGGGGTGAAGAAGAGACTGGCGAGCGGGATTGATTTTATGTATGTTTCATATCGTTCATTGATGGTAAGGGCTGATGTGACAGTAAAACGCGGAGTCTAACCCCTCAAGACTGAGTACACATGAGCATCCTGGACGCAGCGATTCGCGCAATGGTAACTTCAAACAATGATTATTGTATCTCTTGGTGACTGAGGATCATACTGTTCATACATATATACAAGGGCCTGTAACCGGCCCTAATGCTTCCTGTATATAGTCCGAGTCTTTCTCTCTCTCTTTGTATCTTAGTCTATACACACGGTTCTCCCCTATCATTGCAACACATACGATGTCAAGCAGCTGCGAGTGATGATTTGTGACGAATGTCAATATTTCAAGGCAATGATCGTACATTTTTGATACATCGGTCTACACAATCCACGTTGTTTGGCATGTTTATTTATTACAGAACCAACTGACTTTGTATTCTCGACTCGTCACATGTTGAATCTGGTTGCTCAGGCTCAACTTTGTTGCCAGCGAAGAATTAGCACTAGAGAAGTGAATTAGGGCACAGGGTATACCAAGTCGTAACATCTAGTACTCAACATGAGCAGATCTGATAGCCTAGTGTAGTGTCCTTTTTCAGCTACACTTCCACTTTATTATACAGTTGTTCATAGGATGATGGTGCACATAGAGTGACAGTGCGCTTGATTATTAAGGGAAAAGTCTGCTGTTTTGGAGGTGAAACTCGTAGGGGAGACTTCGCAGATGGCGGATCACTGGAAAATGTGCCGCCAGACCATATGCGCCGTCACCCCATGAGCGACTGTATAGTATGAAATATTATCAGATATGAGTCAAAATTAAAAATCGGGATCAATCCGAAGTGTCTGAGGCTCACGGATGGCTGCACCGGATTGGTTACCGCAGTTTTCCTCAACCAATAAGGAAGATCCCCCATTTTGTTGTGCAACCGCCTGCGTACGGTTGAGCTGGCGGATCATTCTAGATAACTAGACGGTATCCCAAACTCCCCGCACGCAACATCCAAACCTCCGATGCCAAAACCCACGAAGAAGTTTACGCCACCTCTGATCACCCTAGCTCCGGATGGCGACATTATCCTCGACATCTGTAATTCTTTCTCAAGCGATGACACCTCACCAGCAGGTATCCGATTCCTTGTCGCTTCACAAATCCTGTGCACTTCATCCCCGGTCTTCCTCACGATGCTCTCCAAAACCTCGCCCTTCTCCGAAGCCGCAAAGCTGCACGACCCAACCCGGAAGGTCCCAATCACCATTTCACTCTCTGATGATAATCCAACCGCTTTCTCTGTCATCCTAAACATCCTACACCTCCGAAATCGGGTCGTGCAAAAACACCCGCCAAGACGTCCCACGTTACTCGCAATCATGGATATCAGTGATAAGTACCAACTGTATGAAGCGCTAATGTTTGTGACGCATTCATGGTGCGCGGGGATATCGAGGATGGACCTGCCGTTGCTGGAGAAGATCATGTTGGCGTGGGCGTTTAGGTATGAGGCAATGTTTCGAGATGCCACGAGGGATCTGTTGCTACAGAGTCATTGTGTGACGGGTGGGAACTTGGTGTTGGTCCAAGATTTTAGGATGGCGGCGGTTTTGAAAGAGTGCCTGCCGGAGTGCTTAACTAGTAAGTATACGGCGTAAATGGGTTTGAAGTGTGTGTTTCTGACGGAGGATGTATAGAGGCGTTGGTTGAGAAACGAAATATGGTTATCGAACATTTTAAGACGGAACTTCAGTATTTTCAAACCGAAAGATGGGCCCAGCCGCTGCTGCCGGTATGTACTACAAAGTGTGATAGACGGCAACAGGATCACTTTTGGAGAATGTATTGGTTGTATCAGCTGGAAGTGCCGAGTACTTGGCTTCGGAGCATTGGGTATTTGTCGTCGATGCTGAGGCTTATGCCGCATGTGGATTGCACGGAGGATGTGACGGTTAGAGATCACATATGGAATATTGATTTACAGGATATTGTTGATGAAGCGCTTAGGATGTTGAAAGATGGATTGTCGTTGTCGGAGTTTCCATCCCGGGAGGTAATGGAGGGAGATTAATGGATAATGAGGGAGATTAATGGGTTATGCGGTGCTTAAAACTATCACCCCACAATTTGTCGTGCCCAGTCTCCTCCAACGAGGAAGCTTGTGTGAGTCGCACAAATTTGTGTACGAGAAACCCTCCACATCCTGAGGATTTAACTACATTTTCTTGTGGCCCACACCGCCGTATTTACGTTTCAAGATGTACTATCGTTCATACAGTTTTGGGTGCATGATGGCTCCCCATCATCGATCATATTTGGTTGTTCTACCGCAATGGGGACACCTTGTATCGTGAGGTACTAGTCTATATCGTCAATGAGAACAACAGGATAGAGAAACGCCGTGGTATTTATAATACATCCCTACGCCAAAACCTTTCTCATCGCCATTTTCATTCCCATTCCCGAACTTAACCTCTCCACACAGCTCCTAGCTATTCCCAACTCATC
>WHVE01000872.1:0-50049 GCA_015178995.1 Trichophaea hybrida | reverse complement strand
CATACTGGACAGTTCTCGGTTGCTGCCCGGATTTCTGGGACTAAGTGGCATGGCCCTGCGATTTTTTCCAGGGCAATAACATGTGGGGTTGATTCATGTACCACTCTGATGAATCCATCCGCTTCTTTGGGGGCGCTCTATATGATGCTCGAAATGTGTACCGACATCACTGGCCAACTCCAGCGGTGATGGACTATCAACACATGCTGGAGTGAATGAAAGACAATGAGGGTGCGGCAGCAACTGCCGGACAACAGTCATCGCAATCATCCCACATACAAGAGAGGTCTGGATCAGTGGTGAAACGATAAAGTATAGACAGGCAATGTGGGGCGTCGCGAACGGAGTCCATCATCTGTATTGTTTCCGACACGCACACATATCACCTTCGGAGGCCGCCAGTGTGTCTCAACACCTTGTGTACCCTCGACACTGCAGTCGAGCAGGATCAGGTCCATCGGCTGAGGGTTATGAAATTCGGAGGTGTGGAGAGCGATATCATTGGGATATTGTATGGTTCCATATTCCTTGAGCTTATTCTGAAGCCCCAAATCACACTGAGTGCATCATGGCCCCAGATCTTATCCAGATGCTGCCTGACAAATGATGGCAATGTCATGATGTTGAAGGGTGCAACATCCTCAGCTAGTGATATCTGCTTGAAAGACCGTGAACGTGCACTGATCATTGACAGTTGAAACTGCTGCAGAGATTTGGACCTGGGTTGCATCAACACATGTGTAGAAAATATGCAATTCAAATACTTACATTTCCCGAAATGCATCCAATCCGACAACGTTGTCCATTGACTTTCCCTCCATTCCATGAAACACCAGAATCTAGTGACACAACCGGACGCTGGATTTCATGGTACAGTATGCAACACACTAACTGCTGATTTGAACCACTTCGTATTCAAACCTTATCGACCTTCAGTCGATGGATCTCCAACAGCTCGGAGATTGAAACCAATTCAACTACAGCCTGTCCACCGTGGATTGAAAGTGGAGTCAAAACGCAAATTAATCCTCGTTCAAATCAAGAGGAAGCCAAAGCCCACGAAGCCCAGTGTGCAATGTTTGAAACAAGATGACCACAATATTGTTTGTTATTCAGATGGATCTTTGTTGAACGAAAACATTGGCCCAGGAAATGAAGTTGAAATGACAGGGGAACAAGTCATTGAAGCAACCTATCCAATGGGCCATCAACAGGAAGTTTATGCTGCTGAATTACTTGGTATTCTTAAAGCTGTAGAGAAATACTTTCAGATCTGTCAACATAATAACCTGATCAAAAGACATATATACATTTTCACAGACAATCAATCTGCCAACGACGTCTCAATACCCTCAAACCCGCCCCTGGACAGTCCACTTCCCTGGCACACTCCAACATCGCCAATAACATCCATGCATTCAAAACTACTATCACAGTACAATGGATTCCTGGCCATACAGATCTACTGGAAATGAACTTGCCGATAAGTTGGCAAAAAAGTCCACTCTGGAAAAACCGCCTACCTACTATAACACTTCCTATCGTACCTCAAAAGGGTATCCGCGAGCAGCAAAAATGCAGGAATGGGGGAATTGGTGGATGCGACATGATGCGAAAAGGAAAGAACTATATCGGAATATTCCGTACCAAACCAGGCAATATTTTTAGAAGTGGCAACCACCAGTTTGCATCTATTGTCACCCAAATATGAACTGGATATGGACACTTCTGCAGTTACCTATACAACATACCATCTAATTCTGTTGACTCCCCTTACTGCCCATGTCGCTATGGAGGTTCCCAGTCACCGGAACATCTTCTACTAAGAGGTCCTTTATATCAACGCGAAAGACAAACCATGCGGAAAGAGATTGGAGTTGTACACCCTCGATATCTCCAGAAGCATCTTCTTTATACCGACAAAGCAATGCAACCTTTGAGACATTTTCTGCACGACACACATATAGCTACTCGGAAATGGTACTTGGGCCAATTCCGTCATGATGAACACCTTGGGCAGGGTAACATCCGAATTTCAGGCCAGGGAACTGTCAACGATATGGTGGAGGAACATCAGAGTGAGAGTGGAGGGCATGATCGGGAGGGTGATGATGAGAAGGAAGGAGAAGCAGAGAGTTGAGAGGACGATGAAATTGCAACGGGGAAGACAAAGGAGGATAAACTCGAGGGAGAACCCACATGATATGCAGGACCAAGCCGAATGAGTCTGACAGACATTTTATTATTGTATGAAGTGTGTTACAAACCACTATGATTTATTGGAAATTTCTTGGTTACTGGAGCAGGGGTGATAGGAGACTGCAGAGCGGTGCTACCTATCCAGGGTTTTTGGTTTTTCCTTTGTTAAGTTTCATTTGTTGTTTTTGTTCAAGGTTATTAGTTTGTACCTCACCTGCCGTAGCCTGTGGGCTGCAGGCTGTATGATAAA
Source organism: Trichophaea hybrida (assembly GCA_015178995.1). NCBI lineage: Eukaryota > Fungi > Ascomycota > Pezizomycetes > Pezizales > Pyronemataceae > Trichophaea > Trichophaea hybrida. Next base: position 47,600 of record WHVE01000872.1, on the reverse strand, counting down.
TAAATAAATTAATACATATATGGGTTGAATCAAAAGTTCATATTCGCCGGCGAGGATCTTTTTCTGCCAGGTGCACCTTGTCATTTGCCGATTCTCTTGACCCGTGATCATGTTCAGGACTACTCCACTATCCTCGACATAACATTTATAAACAGCAAGTTACCATAGAGCCTGTTCCATTCAGTCCATCGTGGTGTAGCCATCTGTGTGCTGAACAACCTGAACCAAGAAGTGGACCCCATTGCTAGCATGCAACGCTTCATTGCCATTCAAAATGTGCAACAGCTCTGAGATGTCCGTTCAAAAATTATCATGTGCACCCATTCCGGTGATGCACTTGTGGTATGACAGAGAAGGTGAATTTTCGGTTTTCCGAATTAATAGAATTGCAGCATTAGCTGCTGCGGTAACCTCGAACCATTTCTTGAGTCCCATTTCTGATCATATTTCAGGCACTTCTCTGTCAGGGGCGTGATGAACAGCCGCTTCAGCTGCCTGGCTTGCCCTGTAAGTCTCTATCTTCCAGCACTGGGCAATCTCTTGTTGGCGCTCTCCTGATCAATCAATTGCTGCTGTTTTCAGCTTCAACAGGCACCAGTCAACTCCCGCATTGCAGCAACACAGACCTTCCATGCACTGCACAAGGCAGTCATGATGGCCTGACGTTAACTTTCCATTTGTCGAGCGAATGCTTGTGTTGGTCCACATCATGGTTTAGGATGCAGCTTGAGTTCCAGGTGGTTCTGATCTTCATTAAGCATGTGGCCAAACCAGGCAATCTGTCTGTGGTTGCTCCGGAGAGCTCTGCATCGGGTTGTACAATTGTTGTCACCGCTCTACTCCATTCCATGTAGTGGCACGGTGCTGTGCATCTTTCAGGTGCACCTCAAATGTTCTCAATTGCCTAGTTGGGATTCCATATATCTCTCTATGAAGCTCTCTCCCTATCTTCTTCAAAGCCACTTTCTTTGAGTTTTGGTGCGTGCGTTTGGAAGTCACTTCCTCAACCCCGTTTCTGAGCCTCAGTTGCATGTTGAGCAGTGAAGATCAGTTTGGACTTGTGAAAGCTTTCAAGAGCTTCATGAGAAATTTCAACGAGATATCCGGTTGCATTCGCTGGCTGGCTAGTAATGGCAATTCACTCAGTACACGAATCGTTTTCATATCCTCCATATCACATACACTTCCTGGGATTGTTTTCCCTGCAAAATTGCTGCAAAGCAGGGGAGTACATACTGCCATAGAGTCCTAAGCATTTCTTGGATTTCCTTGCCAAGCCAGAGTATATTCTTTGGAGAATCACAGAGTTTAGAGAGACATAACATGTTCGGATGGTGTCTAACTGGTGTCTACCTGGCATCAAATTCAGCCATGAAGGCTCGATCAGTCAGGTATTCCAACAGTCAGTTGAATTGAGCTTTCAATATTCCCAAATACAGTTGGTGAAGCGCATCATAATACAAATGGCAATAGTCATCGTGCAGATGATAATTCCTGAAGAGATTCAAAGCGGTTGTAGATGCACCTGTTTGAATTCATCAAGGTTATTCACCTCCAGGTGCACCTGATTGAGTGACGTTCATCGAGACTGCCAGTTGCAAAATCTTTTTCCATGGCCCATCTCAAGTCCTTGCAGTACTTCACACACAGGGCATGCTACTCAGACTGTCTTTATAATTGTTGCCATTTCCTGGTAGTCCCCAATCCATGCAGCAATCAATGGGCAGCGGGTACTTATGTAATAGTGTACACAATCGCAGTCGTAACCAGTGCCAGAGATATAGCGACAACCACATCAGCAAAACCGTTTTTCGAAAATAAGTCAACAACCAGCACAGCTATCGCCAAACAGACACTTGCAATCAATTCCTTACCCCCAATTACCCCCCATACGATAGGGCAATCTCTCTTCCAGGACCTTTATCGTTGCTGGGTGGAAAACTGGGCCTCTTACCCCTCTTTTTCCCCCCCCTGCAGCCCCCTGCAAAAGGGCCCTCACCGATCATCTACACAACAATTCTTATCCAATCGACTTCAAACTTTGGGAGCATCGAAAGCACATATAGACGAGGCTCAGGTTTTAATTTCAGACCAAAAGCTTAACATTTGCATTAGTTTACACAAAATCTTCGAAAAGTCGCTTTTTCGCTCCTACCCCACCTCCATCTCAGTGGAATCAACTCCAAATCAAAAACGGACAACGGTAATCGATTCAGCGGCCCCAGAAGCCCTTAGAACGAATCATCTATACTTGCCTACAAGCCCCAGACAGCCTGGGCCAAAAATCCTCCAAGCAAAAGACCCAAAGTCTATTTCCATCGTTTCTCAACGAGTTTTCATCCGTTTCGAACGCCTGATGAATCCGGCGTGTACACACACCCAGGTCTATCCTGCGCAGGCAAACTTTGATCAGACAAAATTGACTCCACAACGGTCGATGTTCAACATTATCGCATTTTTCGCATTTTCTCATTCCCACCCTTTGGAACATATAGGCCACCTTGGCCCAGCAGACCTACCTGTCGCAGGCACACTTTGATCGGACAAAAATTGATTCCACAACGGTCGATGTTCAACATTATCGCATTTTTCGCATTTTCTCATTCCCACCCTTTGGAACATATTGGCCACCTGGGCCCAGCAGACCTACCAGGGTGTAGGCGACAACGTCCGGCTACTTTGCCGTCATTGACCCCCTGAGTCTTTGGGTGGATCTTCCAGAGTTAAGTTGCACTTCCTTCCTTGCAGTGGTTTTACAGCCCCATCATATAGCAGGCCTTCTAGAGGTGTTCTTGTGGCTACGGGTGTCTCTGTATCTGCTGTGAGGAGGCAAATGCTCAAGTACAAGGCTCCAACACCTTGCTAGGACAAAAGAGGAGAAGCTCTGACCCCCTCAGGGAATAGGTGGTACCGAGGCCACTTATATGAATACTCAAACGTCGGATTTATATCAATTTAAAATAACTAGAAAATTTATATTTCTTTAACATATTCAGCACCTTATAACCCCTCTAAAGTCTTCAAAGACTTCCCCAATACCACCACCACCCCCACCTGGGACTTCCAGTACTTATGGAATGCACCTTTATCCAAACCCCAGTTCAGACCCACTCTCTGCAATTGATGCCCCAGCTGTATCACACACCACTATGACAGGGTATATATACAAACGAGGAAGGAAAGGCATGCAGGCAAGTTCTCGCCGACTGCCAGCTACCTCACCATACCCATCACTCAATGCCCCTCGTACATGTTCAAGCACCCGTATGGCCACTGGTAATATCCATTCCAGGACGCCCTCTGGACAACTACAACAATCTTCCCCACCTCAACAACCAACCAACCAAGACCATCTCGGAAACCCTAAAAGTGCAGATCTACAACTTGGGGATGCCCCAGGGGATACAGAGGCCAATGACGAATGTTCTGACGATGATGACGATTGAGAGATGAAGACTGTCAGGACCCATCCACCAACCTGCTGATGCAAATGACCAAGATGAAGATAGAATTCATCAGGTATTCAAAGCCATCCTTGAACCACTCCACAAAGATATTCTCAAAATCAACAAACGTCTCAACACCAAAACCGAAAACTGGCAACCCGCTTAGCTTCAATGGAAACCAAACACGAAATTGCCCTGAATACCATTGCAACCCTTGGACACCGAGTTGAATACCTTGTACAAATCCAAGCATCAAAGAAAGATACACCACCTGCACCAACAGACTTACTAACTGCAGCCATCCCAGAAGGGACGTTTCCCCAAACCCATGCTCTGGTCAGCAATTGCATCCGCATGCGCAAAGAAAGACCCACCAAAAGATAAGAATGGGCGTAGTCTCAATCCCCGTCCTCTCTCCAAAAAACAACTCACACTAGTAATTGCCAGACACAGTGATCAACCAGTGACTGCGGATCTTACACAACTGAAGCTTGCCGATCAACGCCACCCTCCGACAATGCCACGCAGACCCTGTGGCCAATATTGGACATGTTTCTACCAACTACAACCACAATCTCGTCCTGCGGACAGCATATAGCTACCCTGTGGATTTGGTACTAGCCCATAAGGCTGTATTGAAGAAACAGTTCGTTCAGTTGATACAACCACACAGAATCTCAAAAAACAAGAAACCGGGATCCGAATGATGGTTCATTCCATTGACATTACAATGTTTCCTGACTGTGAAAAAGGAATGAAATTATTGAAAGAAGATATCGAGATGAACAACAATCATATCAAGACTTACCACCCTACCACGATCTCTTACAAAGCCAGAAAATGGACCCGATAAAAGGCAACCACCATGGTCATTGCAGTTCGTACTGAACATGAAGCAAAACCTATTCAAGAATATGGAGTACAAGTAGACGGCAAGACACACAAAGCCGACCGATATGTGGTATCCCGACCAACCGACCAATGTACTAACTGCCAACAATTTGGCCATTCCTACCTACGATGCAAACAATCACCTTTCTGCAACATATGTGGCAGAACCTCACACCACCACCTCCCACTCATGCGAATCATGTCCCAGCTTAGGCAAACAGTGTGTCCATGATGTTATCCAATGCATCAACTGCAAGGGTAATCACCAGGCAACCATTCTAAATGTCCAACAATTACTTGCCATACGTGCTGAGGTACGAGCCAAGTTCATGAAAGACCACCCGACCATCACCCGTGCCTAAACAATCTTTCCTATTCACCCACCAAAATTCGAATTATACAACACAACCGCCACCGTTCCTCCTTAGTCATCAATACTCTTCTTGACTTTGCAGTTGGAACGGCCGACCTTCTTTTACTCCAAGAACCTGGATTCAACCCAGACAATACATTTATTACAACACACCTGGATTTGAGCTACTGATACCAGCTAAAAACTTAAGAGACACAATAGGACAATTGTCTATGTGGCCAAAACAACCCTTATATCAAATGCTCCCACGTACCGACATCAGCCAGTTATTTATTTATTTATTCATCATACAGCATGCAGCCGTAGGCTATGGCCGGTGAGGTACAACAAATAACCAAGAACAAGAACAACAAATGAAACCGAAAAAGGAAAAACGAAAAACCCCTGGCTAGGTAGCACCGCTCCGCAGTCCCTATCACCCCTGCTCTAGTTACAAAAAATTTCAAATAAATCATAGCGTTTGTAACACGCTCATACAATAATAAAATATCTGTCAGTCTCATTCGGCTTGGTCCTGCATATCATGCGGGTTCTCCCCCTGAGTTTACCCTCCTCCTCCCTTCCCCGTTCAAATTTCATCCTCCTCTCAACTCTCTGCTTCTCCTTCCTTTTCATCATCATCCTCCCATCATCCCCTCCACTCTCACTCTGATGTTCCTCCACCCTATCGTTGACAGTTCCCTGTCCTGCAATTCGGATGTTACCCTGCCCAAGGTGTTCATCATCACGGAATTGGCCCAGGTACCATCTCGAGTAGCTATATGTGTGTCGTGCAGAAAATGTTCAAAGGTTGCATTGCTTTGTCGGTATAAAGAAGATGCTTCCAGAGATATCGAGGGTGTGCAACTCCAATCTCTTTCCGCATGGTTTGTCTTTCGCGTTGGTATAAGGGCATCTTAGTACAAGATGTTCCGGTGACTGGGGACCTCCATAGCGACATGGGCAGTGAGGGGAGTGAACAGCATTGGGTGCTATTTTGAATAAATAACTGCAGAAGTCTCGATGTCCAGTTCGTAGTTGGGTGACAGTAGATGCAAACTGGCGGTTGCCACTTCTGAAAATATTGTCTGGTTTGGTACGGAATGTTCCAATATAGTTCTTTCCTTTCGCGCGATGTCGCATCCACCAATCCCCCCATTCCTGCATTTTTGCTGCTCGGGTTACCCTCTTGAGGTACGATAATGAGGTGTTATAGTAGGTAGGTGGTTTTTCCACAGTGGACTTTTTTGCCAACTTATCGGCAAGTTCGTTTCCAGGTACATCTGTATGGCCAGGAACCCATTGAACTGTGATAGTAGTTTTGAGTGCATGGAGGTTATTGGCGATGTTGGAGAGTGCCAGGGAAGTGGACAGTCTAGGGGCGGGTTTGACAGTATTGAGACGTTGTATGGCAGCTTGATTGTCTGTGAAAATCCATATATGTCTGTTGGTGAGATTATTACTTTGACAGATCTGAAAGCATTTCTGTGCAGCTTTAGGAATACCAAGTAATTCAGCATCATAAACTTCCTGTTGATGGCCCATTGGATAGGTTGCTTCAATGACATCTTCTTGGTCATTTCAACTACTGTTCCTGCGCCAATGATTTCGTTCAACATTGAGCCATCTGAATAAGAAACAATATTGCGGTCATTTTGTTTGAACATTGCATACTGGGCTTCGTGGGCTTTGTCTTCCTCTTCCTTTGAACGAGGATTAATTGTGTTTTGACTCTACTTTCAATCCATGGTGGACAGGCTGTGGTTGATAGGTTTCAATCTCCGAGCTATTGGAAATCCATGGACTGAGGGTTGATAAGGTTTGGATAAGACGTGTTTCAAATTTGCGATATTTTGTTGCATACTGTCCCATGAAATCCAGGGTCCAGTTGTGTTACTAGATCTGGGGTTTCATGAAATGGAAGGAAAGTCAAAGGACAACGTTGTCGGATTGGATGCATTTCGGGAAACGTAAGTATTCGAATTGCATATTGTCCTCGCATGTGATTAAGTCGAACACTACTGGTGGCAGGGCTGCTTCATTGTGTAGCGCTATTGTGGCGATGTGCGGAAGGCTCCAAGGATGCACCGAAGTGCCATATTTTGACTGTTTCAAATTTCTTTGATATGTTGCTTGTCCCATCCACCAGACTTCAGCTCCGAAGTCGCAGACAGGTACAACACACGCATTGTATAGTTGGCGGACTGCACTGGGGTTAGTCCTGATTCTGTATTGGCTAGTGATTTGAGGGCTCCAAGGGCTCTTTTGCCGCTTGCCGCCTTCAGCATGACATGGTGTTTGAAGTTGATTTTTCTGTCAAACCAAATACCAATCCACCTTACCACATCTGGGCCAATGCCTTTGTGCCGGGGAAATGGTAGTGCCATTGGGTAGGTGATCTTTTCGTCATCGAGGTATCACCGTTTCGTTTATTGTGGAAGTGCATCATTTCTGACTTTGAGTCATCAAATCGTACCGCATTGTTTTCTGCCCATTTGAAAGCTGTCCGTGCAGCCGCCTCGAGGCATCTTGCATTATAGGCTTTTGATTTGCTTCGAACAACAATTGCAACATCATCAATGTAGCTTGGAGTCCAGGAGCTGGGGTAATGGGTTGTGAGTTCGTAGAAGAGAGGACTGAGATAGAGGAGGAAGAGAATTGGGGATGCAGGCGATCCCTGAGGGATTCCTGTCCGGACGGGCTGAGGTCTTCCTTTTGTCCATCAAATGCCAGTGCTGTTGTACGTCGGATAGGAAGTGGTCGACCCATAATTGAATTGCGGTCGGGTAGCCCAGTTGTCGTAGAGTTTGGAGGAGACGGTCTTTGGATACATTGTCGAATGCGCCACTCACATCCATAAAGAGGGCAGTGGTGATTCCTTTGCATGTTTTCCTTGTTCAATTTCATGTGTAAGTGCCATTGCAGCATCTATAGCAGAGCGTTGTCTTCGTCCTTCTATTTGATCTTTGTGTAGCAGGTTGTATTTTTCAGCCATGTATGCAATTCAGTTTGCCATCAACTTTTCGAGGATCTTCCAAGGCAATTGAGAAGGGCAACAGGTCGGTAGGCCTTAGGTATTGAATAATCAGGTTTTCCAGGTTTGGGTATAATCACAGTCGTTGCTTGTCGCCAACAGGTAGGGTGATATCCAGTGGTTCCAAGTATAGCAAAGAGACTGTTGAATTGTTCGGTGGCTGCGAGGTATGCTTGCCGGAGAAGGTAAAAGGGAAGCCCATCAGGTCCCGGGGCTTTACGTGGTGCAGATGTAAAAATTGCTTATTTGATTGCTGTTGGGGTAAATGTAACCCATGGCAGGGTTGGTCGATTGGTGATATCAGGTGGGGAGGGGGCTACTGGTGGGGGTGGGAACATGGTAGAACGGAATAATACTGCCTTTTCTTCAAAAGTTACAGCTGTTGTGTTGGAGAATGACAGGGGTGGTGTCTGTTGGGTTTTCCTGGGTTTGGTATAACGGAGGGCGGTAAATATCTCTGTGCCTTGTGTATTCGCAAAAAATTCAATCCACATTGTTGTCTTGGAGGTGTGTATATCCCGGAAATATTGGTTTCGAACAGCTTTGAATTTGATGTGATCACTTTCAAGGCGGGTTTTCTCCCATAGCTTCTGGGCACGGTTCATTTGTGTTCTGGAGATTTTGAGTTGGGGTGTCCACCAGCGTTTTGAATGTGTTGTAAGCTGGAGAACTGGGGTAGATTCCTTGACTGCATCAAGAATCATATCTCGGAGTAGTTCGGCTGATATGTCAAGGTTTGATTCGGTTGGTTGTTCATGGAGGTATTGCCAGACCATTCTTGAGGCATGGGAGAGTGTATTGAGAGTTTTTGAGAATAAATCCCAATCTGTCTTATTCCAGTTGTATCTTATCGTGTTGGAGTCAGTGGTAACAAGTTCAGATTCTGCCAAGATATCAAAATGTATTGTTGCATGGTCTGAACCAGTTGATGCGTTGTCATCCACGACCCAATTTGTAACCGAGTCATGGATGGCTTGTGAGGTAAAGGCTAAGTCGATAATAGAGGTTCCTTTGCCAGTTCGGTAGTAGTATGTTGGGGTGTCTGGTTCATTGAGGAGGGAAAAGTTATTGGTTTCCATGATCTGAACAAGTTCGTCGGCGCGTTTGGGGTATTGATTTGTGAATTCCACCATGTATGATGGGCATTCATATCACCAGCAATAATGCATCGTTCAGGCAATGGGATTTTGGTGAAGCTTCTTGGAATGGTGTAGAGATTAGATACGCCTTCATGTTCATTGTAAATATTGAAGACTGTGATTGGTGCAATTGAGGGTGTTGATATTTCAAGGACATGAATATCAGGATCCTGGCTGATGTCAGTACGTGGGGAGCATTTGATATAAGGGTTGTTTTTGGCCACATAGGCAATTGTTCTATTGTGTTTTCTTAAGTTTTTAGGTGGTATCAGTAGCTCAAATCCAGGGTGTGTTGTAATGAATGTATTGTCTGGGTTGAATCCAGGTTCTTGGAGTAAAAGAAGGTCGGCCGTTCCAACTGCAAAGTCAAGAAGGGTCTTGATGACTAAGGAGGAACGGTTGCAGTTGTGTTGTATAATTCGAATTTTGGTGGGGGAATAGGAAGGTTGTTTAGGCATGGGTGATGGTCGGGTGGTCTTTCATGAACTTGGCTCGTACCTCAGCACGTATGGCAGTAATTGTTGGGCATTTAGAATCGTTGGCTCGGTGATTACCCTTGCAGTTGATGCATTGGATAACATCATGGACACACTGTTTGCCTATGCTGGGACATGATCCGCATGAGTGGGAGGTGGTGGTGTGAGGTTCTGCACATATATTGCAGATAGCTGATTGTTTGCATCGTAGGTAGGAATGGCCATATTGTTGGCAGTTAGTACATTGGTCAGTTGGTCGGGATGCCACATATCGGTCGGCTTTGCGGGTCCTGCCATCAACTTGTACTCCATGGTCTTGAATAAGTTTTGCTTCATGTTCAGTACGGACTGCAATAACCATGGTGGTTGCTTTTTTGTGTGGTCGTGTTTCTGGCTTCGTGAGAGATCGTGGTAGAGTGGTAAGCTTGATATGATTATTGTTCATCTCAATATCTTCTTTCAATAATTTCATTCCTGTTTCACATTCAGGAAACATTGTAATGTCAATGGAGTGAACAATCATTCGGATCCAAGTTTCTTGCTTTTTGAGATTTTGTGCGGTTGTGTCGACTGAACGAACTGTTTCTTCAATAGCAGCCTTGTGGGCCAGTACCAATTCCACAGGGCAGGCGTCTGCTGTCAGGAGGACGAGATTGTGCTTATAGTTGGCAGAAACATGTCCAATATTGGCCAAAGGGTCTGCATGGCAGCGTCGGAGGGTGGCGTTGATGGTGAGCTTCAGTTTTGTAAGATCGGCAGTAACAGGTTGATCACTGTGTCGCGCAATCACTAGTGTACGTTGTTTTTTGGTGAGAGGACGGGGATGCAGAGTACGCCCATTCTTATCTTTTGGTGGATCTTTCTTTGCACATGCAGATGCAATTGCTGACCAGAGTGTGGGTTTGGGGGAAGTCCCTTCCGGGACGGCTGGAGTTAGTAGGTCTGGTGGTGCTGGTGGTGCATCTTTCTTTGAAGCTTGGATTTGTACAAGGTATTCAACTCGTTGTCCAAGGGTTGCAATGGTATTGAGGGCAATTTTGTGTTTGGTTTCCATTGAGGCTAACCGGGTTGCCAGTTTTCGGTTTTGGGTGGTGAGACGTTTGTTGATTTTGAGAATATCCTTGTGGAGTGGTTCAAGGATGGCTTTGAATACCTGATGAATCCTATCTTCATCATCATCATTTGGATTCAGCAGGTTGGTGGATGGGTCCTGAAAGTCTTCATCTTCAGAATCGTCATCATCGTCAGAACATTCGTCATTGGCCTCGGTATCCTCTGGGGCATCTTCAAGTTCTAGTTCTGCATCATCAGGATTTCCGAGATGGCCTTGGTTGGTTGGTTGTTGAGGTGGAGAAGATGGTTGTAGTTGTAGTTGTTCAGAGGGTGTCCTGGGATGGACATTGCCAATGGCCATGCGGGTGCTTGAACGTGTACGAGGGGTATTCAGTGGTGGGTATGGTGAGGTAGCCGGCAGTCGGCGAGAACTTCCTTGTTTGCCTTTCCTTCCTCATTTGGATATGTGGCCCGTAAGGGTAGTATGTGATACAGCTGGGGCATCAATTGCGGAAAGAGGGTCTGAACTGGGGTTTGGGTAAAGGTGCATTCCATAAGTGCTGGAAGTGCCAGGTGGAGGAGGTGGTGGTATAGGGGCAGACATTTAGGACTTGTAAGGGTTTGCTGGGTACTAAATATGTTAAAGATATAAACATTTTCTGAGTATTTTTGAATAGTAATAAATCCGACGTTTCAATGTTGATATAAGTGGCCTCGGTACCACCTATTCCCTGAGGGGGTTAGAGCTTAACCTCTTTTGTCCTAGCAAGGTGTTGTAGCCTTGTACCAGAGCCTTTTACCTCCTCACAGCAGATACAGAGACACCAGTAGCGACAAGAAGACCTCTATGAGGCCTGCTATGTGATGGGGCTGTAAAACCACTGCAAGAAAGGAAATGCAACTTAACTCTGGAGGATCCACCCAAAGACTCAGGGGGCCAATGGCGGCAAAGTAGCCGGACGTTGTCGCCTACACCCTGGTAGGTCTGCTGGGCCCCGGTGGCCAATATGTTTCAAAAGGGAGGGGTGGGAAAATGCGAAAATATGAAAATCATCCGTTGTGAAGTCAATTCTTGTCCGATTGAGTTGTGCTTTCGGCAGGGTAGACCTGTGTGTGTGTGGAAGCTGTGTTCTCAAGGGCGTTCAGAACGGATCAAAATTCGTAGAATAATGATGGAATTCGAAAATGTGTTTTTGACTTCGAGGATTTTTGGCCCAGGCAGTCTGGGGCTTGTAGGCAGGTGTAGGTGGTTCGTTCTAAGGGCTTCTTGGGCTGCTGAATCGATTGCCGTTGTCTGTTTTTGATTTGGAGTTGATTCCACTGAGGTAGAGGGGGGGTAGGAGCGAAAAAGCGACTTTTCGAGGATTTTTGGCCCAGACAGTCAGGGGCTTGTAGGCAGGTGTTGATGGTCCGTTCTAAGGGCTTCTGGGGCCGCTGGATCGATTGCCGTTGTCCGATTCTGATTTGGAGTTGATTCCACTGAGATAGAGGGGGGGTAGAAGCGAAAAAGCGACTTTTCGAAGATTTTGTGTAACTAATGCAAATATTGAGCTTTTGGTCTGAAATTAAAACTTGAGCCTCATCTATATGTGCTCCCAATGCTCCCAAAGTTTGAAGTCGATTGGATAAGAATTGGTTGTGTGGATGTTCAGTCGGGGCCCTTTTGCAGGGGGGGAAAAAGAGGGGTAAGAGGCCCAGTTTTCCACCCAGCAACAATGAAGGTCCTGGGGAAGAGGTGCCCTTTCGTATGGGGGGTAATTGGGAGTTAGGATTCGATAGGAAGTGTCCGTTTGTTGATAGCTATGCTAGTTGTTGACTTATTTTCGAAAAACGGTTTTGCTGGTGTGGTTGTCGCTTCGAAACGGGGTCATGTGTGAGGTACAGGCCGTGTCGAAATAGAAGGATTTGGTTTTTACTTGTTTTGTTTCGGTAGTGATGTTTGCTTCTGCTTTCTTATTCGTATCTTTGGTTTACTTCTTCTTTTCCTCGTTGTGTTTCTTGAGGCGGAAACAATCATCTCAAGTATGACCAGTGGATTTTCCTGGATTATGTTTCGCACACCAGGTGCAATCCTTAACTTCGGATTTCTTTTCAGTCTTCTTGTTTTTTTGTTTTTTCCACCGTTTTGTTGTACAGTGACGAGGGCAGTTTTGGAGGAACCAGTAATTGTAGGAGACATGTCGATGAGTCGTTTTTCAACATGGGCAAATGTTAAGTCGTCCTTTGTTGTAAGATTGTCGACAACATTTTGATGATGTTGTACGAGGAATCCTAGGAGAAAATCTCTTTGGGCTTTGTCTTCGTTCAAAAAAGCAGCGAAATTCTTGCGATAGGTGTCTGTAGATACTTTTGCAAGTTTCTGTAAATTTCGCCACTCTGTTTCGAACTTGGTGACAAAATCAGAGAGAGAGGAGGAGGTTGAATAGGAGGAGGAAAGGGAGGTAAAGGTCGTGATTTGATAGACAAATGCATAGGCAGTGTCTCGGTAATATTCGGTGCGCAGCCATGTCCACATCATATGGGGTGATCCAAGTTCAACAATTTTTCGAGAATGTCGCTGAAAACCACTTGGATGAAAATGGTCTGTACTTGGTAGCATAGGTGATCGTAGGGTGCTACTTTGTTTTTGTCGGTTGTGTCGGCAGGTGTTAGTCTTTCTACCACTATTTCATAACACTTCATTCCCTTTAGAATGATAACCATAGTCGCTGTCCACACATTGTAATTGGATTGTTCTTCAAGTACTTTGATGTTATCGAGCTGTACTGAAGCAGGTTTGTCAATGACGTCTGCTTTGAATCTAGACGAGATGCTGAATTCAGGTTGCTTTCCGGATGCTTCTCCTGATGCGGGCATGTTGGGCGATTGTGGTAGGGGAAGATGTGAGGATGGTGGTATTGGAATTTGTGAATAACCTGCTGAGGCCGTAAAGATATTGGGAGGTAGTTGTTGGTATTCTTCTTCGGAATCGCTCATTTACCACCCATTTTCAAGGTGTCTTTGAGCAATGCCGTAAGTGAGATGATGATGTCGAAGATGCACAAACACTGTTGGTATTTCAGGTGTGAAATCTTCGAAGGTGTCGAACCAGAATTATACGTATCCGTCTTCGTCTGTTCCTAATATGGAATTGTGAAGGATCGTAGGAGGGTAGGACACTGGTGTCAAAGGTTCGAATCCCCAAGTGTATCTCACTTCGAGATCCGAGTCAGAACAGTAACAGTAGAGGCCGTCGCAGTTGTTACAGACAATGTAGGCTCTTGACATTTAGCTGTCCGGGCTCATAACCTATCGAGATGAACGAGGTCGGTACTCTTTTCTAATCCTAGCGTGGATGGAAAGAGAGATGATAAACTGAACTCGTCCAAAGTTGAAGGTAATTCGGGTCTTATGTATTCTGACACTAGGTCCGAGAAGGAATATAGTCATGTAATAACAAAGAATAGAATCAAGTGGAAGAATGTCGGAAGATGTTAAGCTTCAGGAGGATAGAGGGCACACTGTAGTATTGCTATCTAACTGTATGTTGCGATATAAGAAAAACTATCTACAGAGGTGGGAATCCACCGTCTTTTATACATAAACCAGCGTTCGTTCTGAAAGAAAAGAAAAGCTGATGGGCATCGCGTTGACCCTGCAAAAGGAGTCATTTCGTTGATGGTGTGATAACTATGAGTCATAGTAATTATACTGTGATCGATGGCGTAATCGATGGTGTGATCGATGGTGTGATCGATGATGTGATGTGAGTCATATATAACCCTGTAGTTAATATAGAATACGAGTCTTTATGACTTGGTAATATAACTGTAATATATGGACTACGAGCGCTATCTTTATGATAAGCGCTTGTGACACCACGGCTTTTTGTCCGTTCTAAACTTATCTTTTAACATCCGAAAAACATGTGAAAGAAAATACAAACTTGACTAATCCTATTCACGATCCTAATATTTCCAACACCTTCAAGAAAAACCGCTAGAACAGCTAATTCATAAGGAATATCATGAGTTTCTCCCCCTCTTCGATAAAGTAATCGCTGAAAGGCTACCACCACATAGACCATACGATCATAAGATTACACTCCAAGACGGATTCACAACACCCATTGGAACAATATACAGCCTGTCAAGAGAAGAACTTCAGGTCCTGAAAGAATGGATTGAAAAGAATTTGTCAAAGGGATTCATCAGATCGTCATCATCACCATGCGGAGCACCGGTGCTGTTCGCACCTCAACCGAATGGAGGCATACGACTATGCGTAGACTATCGAGGGCTCAACGAAGGAACCATAAAAAATCGATATCCATTACCATTAATCCAGGAAACCTTGTTGAGATTGTCAAAAGCCAGGTGGTACACGAAATTAGATGTCCGAGATGCCTACAACATGATTCGAATAGCAGAAGGAGACGAATGGAAAACGGCGTTTAGGACCCGTTATGGCCTGTTCGAATCTCTCGTTATGCCCTTCGGACTCACCAATGCACCAGCCAGCTTTCAGGGATTTATCAACGATACTCTTCGTCCCTTTCTGGACATTTTTTGTACGGCATTCCTGGACGACATCCTCATCTACAGTGACAATTTAAAGGAACATAAGGAACACGTCAGAGCAATAATGACGACACTTAAGGAGGCCGGTCTGTACTTGAAAGCGGAAAAATGCGAGTTTCATCAACAGAAGGTAAAGTACCTGGGATTGATAGTTGGGGTAAACGGGATTAGAATGGACCCAGAAAAAGTAACAGCAGTGAAGGAGTGGGAAGCACCTGGCAAGCTCAAGGAAGTTCAAGCGTTTTTAGGATTCGCCAACTTTTATCGAAGATTCATCAGAAACTACAGCAGGGTGGTCCAACCGTTGACAAAGCTAACCAAAAAGCTGGTACCAATTTACTGGGGACCCGATCAGAAACGAGCCTTTGCGGAGCTAACAGAAGCATTTACAATGGCACCAGTTCCAGCACACTTCGACTACGAGAAAGAAATCGTTTTGGACACCGATGCCTCAAGCTACGTATCTGCAGGAGTATTATCCCAACACGACGATCAAGGAATCCTTCATCCAGTAGCATTCTTTTCGAAGAAACACACACCGGCAGAAGAGAATTACGAGATTCATGATCGAGAGCTGGGAGCCATAGTTAAAATCCTGGAACAGTGGAGACCAGATTGCGAAGGGTCAGTATATCCTATTAAGATACTGACGGACCACAAGAACCTCGAATACTTCATGACGTCAAAGCTACTTAATAGAAGACAAACTAGATGGTCCGAATTCCTGTCAAGATTCAAGTTTAAGATTATATACCGCCCAGGAAAGCAAGGTCAAAAGCCCGATGCTCTCACCAGAATGCCAGGAGACATTCCTCCGAATTTTATTTATTTATTTATTCATCATACAGCATGCAGCCCGTAGGCTATGGCCGGTGAGGTTCAAACAAATAACCAAGAACAAAAACAACAAATGAAACCGAACATAGGAAAAACGAAAAACCCCTGGCTAGGTAGCACCGCTCCGCTGCCCCCTATCACCCCTGCTCTAGTTACAAAGAAATTTCAAATAAATCATAGCGATTTGTAACACGCTTCATACAATAATAAAATATCTGTCAGTGTCATTCGGCTTGGTCCTGCATATCATGCGGGTTCTCCCCCTGGAGTTTACCCTCCTCCTCCCTTCCCCGTTCAAATTTCATTCTCCTTTCAACACTCTGCATCTCCTTCCTTTTCATCATCATCCTCCTCCCCATCATCCCCTCCACTCTCACTCTGATGGTCCTCCACCCTATCGTTTACAGTTCCCTGTCCTGCAATTTGGATGTTACCCTGCCCAAGGTGTTCATCATCACGGAATTGGCCTAGGTACCATCTTCAGGAAGCTATATGTGTGTCGTGCAGAAAATGTTTCAAAGGTTGCATTGCATTGTCGGTATAAAGAAGATGCTTCCAGAGATATCGAGGGTGTACAACTCCAATCTCTTTCCACATAGTTTGTCTTTCGCGTTGGTATAAAGGGCATCTTAGTACAAGATGTTCTGGTGACTGGGGACCTCCATAGCGACATGGGCAGTGAGGAGAGTCAACAGCATTGGTTGGTATTTTGTATAGGTAACTGCGGAAGTATCCATGTCCAGTTCGTAGTTGGGTGACAGTAGATGCAAACTGGCGGTTGCCGCTTCTTAAAATATTGTCTGGTTTGGTACGGAATGTTCCAATATAGTTCTTTCTTTTCGCAGGATGTCGCATCCACCAATCCCCCCATTCCTGCATTTTTGCTGCTCGGGTTACCCTCTTGAGGAAAGATAATGAGGTGTTATAGTAGGTAGGTGGTTTTTCCACAGTGGACTTTTTTGCCAACTTATCGGCAAGTTCGTTTCCAGGTACATCAGTATGGCCAGGAACCCATTGTACTGTGATAGTAGTTTTGAGTGCATGGAGGTTATTGGCGATGTTGGAGAGTGCCAGGGAAGTGGACTGTCCAGGGGCGGGTTTGAGAGTATTGAGACGTCGTATGGCAGCTTGATTGTCTGTGAAAATCAATACATGTCTTTTGGTGAGGTTATTACGTTGACAGATCTGAAAGCATTTCTGTGCAGCTTTAAGAATACCAAGTAATTCAGCATCATAAACCTCCTGTTGATGGCGCATTGGATAGGTTGCTTCAATGACTTCTTCTCCTGTCATTTCAACTACTGTTCCTGCGCCAATGTTTTCGTTCAACATAGATCCATCTGAATAACAAACAATATTGCGGTCATCTTGTTTCAACATTGCATACTGGGCTTCGTGGGCTTTGGCTTCCTCTTCCTTTGAACGAGGATTAATTTGTGTTTTGACTCTACTTTCAATCCATGGTGGACAGGCAGTGGTTGAATATGTTTCAATCTCCGAGCTGTTGGAAATCCATGGAATGACGGTTGATAATGTTTGGATAAGACGTGTTCCAAATTTGCGGTCATTGTGTTGCGTACTGTCCTATGAAATCCAGGGTCCGGTTGTGTTACTAGACTCTGGGGTTTCATGAAATGGAGGGAAAGTCAATGGACAACGTTGTCGGATTGGATGCATTTCGGGAAACGTAAGTATTCGAATTGCATATTTTCTTCGCATGTGATTAAGTTGAACAGCTACTGGTGGCAGGGCTGCTTCATTGTGCAGCGCTATTGTTGGATATGTGCAGAAGGCTCCAAGGATGCACCGAAGTGCCATATTTTGAACTGTTGCGAATTTCGGTTGATATGTTGCTTGGCCCATCCACCAGACTTCAGCTCTGAAGTCACAGACAGGTACAACACATGCATTGTATAGTTGGCGGACTGCACTGGGGGTTAGTCCTGATTCTGTATTGGCTATTGATTTGAGGGCCCCAAGGGCTCTTTTGCCGCATGCCGCCTTCAGCATGACATGGTGTTTGAAGTTGATTTTTCTGTCAAACTAAATACCAATCCACCTTACCACATCTGGGCCAATGCCTTTTGTGCCGGGGGAAATGGTAGTGCCATTGGGTAGGGTGATCTTTTCGTCATCGGAAGTATCACCGTTTCGTTTATTGTGGAAGTGCATCATTTCTGACTTTGAGTCATCAAAACGTACCGCATTATCTTCTGCCCATTTGAAAGCTGTCCGTGCAGCCGCCTCGAGGCATCTTGCATTATAGGCTTTTGATTTGCTTCGAACAACAATTGCAACATCATCAATGTAACTTGGAGTCCAGGAGCTGGGGTAATGGGTTTATCGAGATGAACGAGGTCGGTACTCTCTTCTGAGTCTTGCGTGAATAGAAAGAGAGATAGTAAACTGAACTCGTCCAAAGTTGAAGGTGATTCGGGTCTTGTATATTCTGACTCTAGGTCCGAGAAGGAATATAGTCAAAAAATAGTAAAGAATAGAATCAAGCGGAAGATTGTCGGAAGATGTTAAGCTTCAGGAGGATAGAGGGCAAACTGTAGTATTGCTATCTAACTGTCTTATTGCGATATAGAAAAAACTATCTACAGAGGTGGGAAACCACCGTCTTTTATACATAAACCAGCGTTCGTTCAGAAAGAAAGAAAAAGCTGATGGGCATCGCGTTGACTCTGAAAAAGGAGTCATTTCGTAGATGGTGTGGTAACTATGAGTCATAGTTACTATAGTGTGATCGATGGCGTAATTGATGGTGTGATCGATGGCGTAATCGATGGTGTAATGTGAGTCATATACAACCCTGTGATTAATATAGAATACGAGTCTTTATGACTACGTAATATCTGTAATATAAAGAATACGAGCGCTATCTTTATGATAAGCGCTTGTGACACTGCGGCTTTTTGTCCGTTCTAAACTTATCTTTTAACATCCGAAAAACATGTAGAAAGAAAATACAAACTTGACTAATCCTAGTCACGATCCCAATATTTCCAACACCCCTTCTCATTTTGTACAGAAAAACTTCTTACATAAATGTTTCAATATTTCTCGTGACAATCCCTTTGTACATATATCCGCAACATTTTCACTAGACTGAACATACAACACTGTGATATTTCCAGCTTCAACTTGCTCTCGCGTGAAGTGATAGGCTATATCGATATGTTTTGATCGGTCGTTGATTTTAGGATTATTCGTAATGTCGATGGCAGCATTTGAGTCGCTCATAACTGCATTTGGAATATCACACTTTAACAACTCTTTGAGTCCTCGTTGTAACCAGAGATGATGTTTCGTAGTCAAGGAAAGGGCCATGTATTCAGCTTCACAAGTGGAAGTTGCGACGGACCGTTGCTTGCGAGAACGCCATGAGATTGTCGAGTCTCCAAGTTGAAATAGATATCCAGAAAAGCTTCGTCTTGAGTCGAGATCGTTTCCATACGATGCATCAGAATAGGCCGTAAGTTTGAGAGGTGATTTCCAGGGATAAAAGAGGGCTAACTTTTTGCTTCCTTGAAGGTATCGAAGAACTCTTTTGGCGGCGGCTATATGTGTAACGGAGGGATTTGTGTTGAATTGAGAGAGATGGGTAATAGTATATGCGAGGTCAGGTCTGGTCCCAGTAACTAGATACATGAGAGATCCGATGATTTGTTGATATGATTTCGTTGTTTTATCATCAGTTTGTTCGAGGTTCCTTGTCAACTTATGGTTTGGGTCGATAGGAGTCGAGACTGATTTACAATCGTTCAATCCAAATCTCTTCAGTATTTTCTCGATGAATGCTGTTTGGGAGAGAGTGATTCCAGCATCTGTAAATGTAATGTTGATTCCGAGCAGCCAATGTAATAACCCCATGTCGTTAACTTTGAATTCACTTTTCAGTATTCCGATGGTTTGGTCTTTCAAGGCTCCGGTTTCCCCATACATTGTAATATCGTCCACATAAATAGCAATAAATAGATCTCCTGATTCGTGAACAAGAACACAGGGATCAAAAGCAGTGATAACAAAACCGTAGGGGATTAGGTACTCAACCAATCTATGGTACCATTCTCGAGGTGATTGTTTCAGTCCGTAGATACATCTTTTTAATTTGGCGACTTTTCCATCTATCCTGCTGCCTTCAGGTAGATGCATATAGATTTCTTCCTTTAATATGCCATAAAGGAATGCTGTCTTGACGTCGAGTTGATGAGGTTTCCACCCTTTGCAGGCGGCAATAGCTAACAGTAACCTTAGGGAATCGTAACGAACAACAGGTGAAAAGATTTCGTCGTAATCAGGACCGTGAATTTGACTAAATCCTTTTGCAACTAATCTAGCTTTGTATCGTTGAACTTCTCCTTTGGCGTCTGTTTTGATCTTGAATACCCATCGGGAATCAACAATCTTGCGATTTGTTGGTTTGGGTACTACTTCCCACACATCATTGTCTTTGAGTGATTGAAGTTCTTCGTTGATTGCAACTTTCCATTCTGACCAATCTGGTGAAGACTTGGCTTGTCGAAACGTTTGAGGTTCTTCAATAATTATTGATGTGAGTAGGCTTTCTTCGGAGTCCAGGGAGAGAGATATTTCATCAGGATCGCGCATTGTTCTATCAAAAACTTGCTCGTTCTGAGTTTCTATTCTCCACCATTCTCTGGGAGGTCTAACTTGTCTTCCCGCTCTTGTGGTAACACCCGTAGTAGGGTGTTGTTGAGCAACATCGGTAACTTGTAGTTGTTGTTGTTGCTCTGTGGAAGAGTTATCACCACCATGAAGTTGGTGGTGGTATTGCTCTTGAGGAGGCGAGGGGGGAGGTTGAGTTTGACTTTCTTCGGGAAGTTCGGTAAAGAAGTGACTTTGTCGTTGGGGAGTGTGAATTGATTCTTGATCTTCATCTAACTCGAATGTCCAGTAGTCTGGGCCTAGAAATCCTGATCGTTGTCCTTGATCATATTGTTGTACAACTAATCTCATAACGTCTTCATTGCCTTGATCGAATAATTTTCTGGTTTCTGAGGGATTCCGTTCCATCCATGCTATCCACATATCATCGGAAGGGAATTTTTCGTTGTCAGATCGATGTTCAATTGAGGTTCGAGGTATTGATTTTAGTTTTGCATATGAGGATTTATCGTATGATGAATCCCCTTCTGTCTTTGACGGAGGGAAGAAGATATCATTGGTGACAAATGTGTTTTTTGATTCAGGTAGGTGAACTCTGTAGTGATGGTCGTCGTTTGCGTATCCAGTGAGAATTGCTCTTTGTGCCCTTGGTTGAAGTTTGATTCCCGCAAGTCGTTGCTGTTTAGGGATATGTACATAACATTCACTGCCAAAGGGTTTAAGATGCTTGATCGAAGGTTTATTACCGTGGAAGGCTTCATAAGGAGTTTGATCTTTAACTGCCGAATGAGGTTGTCGGTTTTTGAGGTATACTGAAGTTGAAACTGCTTCTGCCCAAAGTCTTTTGTCGTACGTAGGAGCGCTTTCAAGCATAGCTCGAAGTGATTCTCCTATAGTTCGGTTGAGTCTTTCAGCCACGCCGTTTGATTCAGGAGAGTAAGGGGGAGTGAATTGATGAACTATCCCCTTCTGTCTTAGGTACTCTTTCAGTTCATTTGAAACGTATTCTCCACCATTGTCGGTTCGAAAACTTTTGGGTGTTTTTGAATATTGAAGTTCTAGTTCAGCAACAAAATCTTTAAGAATTTGTGTAGTACTTGACTTCTTTTTCATGAACTTAACCCAGGCGTATCGAGTAGCATCATCGATTAAGGTGATGTAGTAGAGAGATCCTCCATAGGAGGAAACTGAAAACGGTCCTGACAGGTCTGAATGAATTAAATCAAACTTTTTTCGATTTTTATCGATAGTTGAAGGGCGAGGTGATTTGGTTAATTTTGCTTTGGTGCAAGAATCGCAGTGAAAGTCTTTAGGTTTTGCTGGTAAGTCGACATCGTACAGTTTAGAATTTAAATTAGTATGTCCTAAAGCTTGATGCCAGAACTCGTAAGTAGCAAAAGCTGAATGATTCACTTCAGGTATTGAAAACAATTGACCGTCAAACTTTGCTTCAAACATTGTTTTATCGTTTTTCATAACCGAGATATAATCTCCTTCTCCAACCTTTTTATAATTGTTTCGTAACTTTCTCCAAGAAATAAGAGCTTTCCCTAATTGAGGAACATAAAGAACATCGCGAACGCAAAAGGTTGAAATTGATCCATTTTTAAGAACACAGTCCATCACAACATCTCCTTTTCCCTTGATCTCCATTTGTTGTTTTGAACTGGACTCTACAAGTCCGGAACATGTTTTGTAGTTTTGGAGTCTGTCTGGAAAAGGGGTCATGTGTGAGGTACAGGCCGTGTCGAAATAGAAGGATTTGTTTCTTACTTGTTGAGTTTCGGTAGTGACGTTTGCTTCTTCTTTCTTGCTTGTATCTTTGGTTTCCTTCTTCTTTTCCTCATTGTGTTTCTTGAGGCGGAAACAATCGTTCCAAGTATGACCGGTGGATTTTCCGGGGTTATGTTTTGCACACCAGGTACAATCCTTAACTTCAGATTTCTTTTCGGTCTTCTTGTTCTTCTTGTTTTTTCCACCTTTTGATTGTTGAACTGTTGTGAGGGCAGTTTCGGAGGAACCAGTGATTGTAGGAGACATGTCGATGAGTCTTTTCTTTACATCGGCAAAGGTTAAGTCGTCCTTTGTTGTGAGATTGTCGACAACATTTTGATGATGTTGTACGAGGAATCCGAGGAGAAAGTCTCTCTTGGCTTTGTCTTCGTCGAGAAAGGCGGCAAAATTCTTGCGATAGGTGTCTTTTGATGCTTTTGCAAGTTTCTGTAGATTGCGCCATTCTGTTTCGAATTTGGTGATAAAGTCAGAGAGTGAGGAGGAGGTTGTATAGGAGGAGGAGAGGGAGGTAAAGGTTGTGATTTGATAGACAAATGCGTAAGCAGTGTCTCGGTAATATTCGGTGCGCAGCCATGTCCACATCGTATGGGGTGATCCAAGTTCGACAATTTTTTCGAGAATGTCGCTGGAAACCACTTGGATGAAAATGGTCTGTGCTTGGTAGCATAAATGATCGTATGCTGCTACTTCCTTTCTATCGGTATCGTCTGTAGGTATTAATCCTTCCACCACTATTTCATAACACTTCATCCCCTTAAGAATGATAACCATGGTCGCCGCCCACACATTGTAATTGGACTGTCCTTCAAGTACTTTGATGTTGTCAAGTTTTACACTGGCAGGTTTGTCGATGACGTCTGCTTTGATTCTTGATGAAAAACTAAACTCAGGTTGCTTGCCGGACGCTTCTCCTGATGCGGGCATGTTGGGTGATTGGGGTAAGGGAAGATGTGCTGAAGGTGGTATAGGAATTTGTGAATAGCCAGCAGATGCGGCGAAGATATTGGGAGGTAGTTGTGGGTACTCTTCTTCGGAATCGCTCATTTACCACCCGTTTTCAAGGTGTCTTTGAGCAATGACGTAAGTGAGATGATGATGTCGAAGATGCACAAACACTGTTGGTATTTCAGGTGTGAATTCTTCGAAGGTGTCGAACCAGAATTCTACGTATCCGTCTTCGTCTGTTCCTAAAATGGAATTGTGAAGGATTGTAGGAGGATAGGAGACTGGTGTCAAAGGTTCGAATCCCCAAGTGTATCTAACTTCGAGATCCGAGTCGGAACAGTAACAGTAGAGGCCGTCGCAGTTGTTACAACGATGTAGGCTCTTGACATTTAGCTGTCCGGGCTCATAACCTATCGAGATGAACGAGGTCGGTACTCTCTTCTGAGTCTTGCGTGAATAGAAAGAGAGATAGTAAACTGAACTCGTCCAAAGTTGAAGGTGATTCGGGTCTTGTATATTCTGACTCTAGGTCCGAGAAGGAATATAGTCAAAAATAGTAAAGAATAGAATCAAGCGGAAGATTGTCGGAAGATGTTAAGCTTCAGGAGGATAGAGGGCAAACTGTAGTATTGCTATCTAACTGTCTTATTGCGATATAGAAAAAACTATCTACAGAGGTGGGAAACCACCGTCTTTTATACATAAACCAGCGTTCGTTCAGAAAGAAAGAAAAAGCTGATGGGCATCGCGTTGACTCTGAAAAAGGAGTCATTTCGTAGATGGTGTGGTAACTATGAGTCATAGTTACTATAGTGTGATCGATGGCGTAATTGATGGTGTGATCGATGGCGTAATCGATGGTGTAATGTGAGTCATATACAACCCTGTAATTAATATAGAATACGAGTCTTTATGACTACGTAATATCTGTAATATAAAGAATACGAGCGCTATCTTTATGATAAGCGCTTGTGACACTGCGGCTTTTTGTCCGTTCTAAACTTATCTTTTAACATCCGAAAAACATGTAGAAAGAAAATACAAACTTGACTAATCCTAGTCACGATCCCAATATTTCCAACAGGGTTGTGAGATCGTAGAAGAGAGGACTGGGATACAGGAGGAAGAGAATTGGGGATGCAGGCGATCCCTGAAGGATTCCTGTCTGGACGGGGCTGAGGTCTTCCTTTTGTCCATCAAATGCCAGTACTGTTCTACGGTCGGATAGGAAGTGGTCGACCCATAATTGAATTGCGGTCGGGTAGCCCAATGGTCGTAGAGTTTGGAGGAGACGGTCTTTGGATACATTGTCGAATGCGCCACTCAGATCCATGAAGAGGGCAGTGGTGATTTCCTTTGCATGTTTTCCTTGTTCAATTTCATGTGTAAGTGCCATTGCAGCATCTATAGCAGAGCGTTGTCTTCGTCCTCCTATTTGATCTTTGTGTAGCAGGTTGTATTTTTCAGCCATGTATGCAATTCGGTGTGCCATCAACTTTTCGAGGATCTTCCCAAGGCAATTGAGAACGGCAACAGGTCGGTACGCCTTAGGTATTGAATAATCAGGTTTTCCAGGTTTGGGTATAATCACAGTCGTTGCTTGTCGCCAACAGGTAGGGTGATATCCACTGGTTCCAAGTATAGCAAAGAGACTGTTGAATTGTTTGGTGGCTGCTAGGTATGCTTGCCGGAGGCAGTAAAAGGGAAGCCCATCGGGTCCCGGGGCTTTACGTGGTGCAGAGGTAAAAATTGCTTGTTTGAGTTCTGTTGGGGTAAATGTAACCCATGGCAGGGTTGGTTGATTGGTGATATCAGTTGGGGAGGGGGCTACAGGTGGGGGTGGGAACATGGTTGAACGGAATAATACTGCCTTTTCTTCAAAAGTTACAGCTGTGGTGTTGGAGAATGACAGGGGTGGTGTCCGTTGGGTTTGCATGGGTTTGGTATAACGGAGGGCGGTAAATATCTCTGTGCCTTGTGCATTTGCTAAAAATTCAATCCACATTGTTGTCTTGGAGGTGCGTATATCCCGGAAATATTGGTTTCAAACAGCTTTGAATTTGATGTGATCACTTTCAAGACGTGTTTTCTTCCACTGCTTCTGGGCACGGTTCATCTGTGTTCGGGAGATTTTGAGTTGGGGTGTCCACCAGCGTTTTGAATGTGTTGTAAGCTGGAGAACTGGGGTAGATTCCTTGACTGCATCAAGAATCATATCTCGGAGTAGTTCAGCTGATTTGTCAAGGTTTGATTCGGTTGGTTGTTCATGGAGGTATTTACAGACCATTCGTGAGGCATGGGAAAGTGTATTGACAGTTTTGGAGAATAAATCCCAATCTGTCTTATTCCACTTGTATCTTATCGTGTTGGACTCAGTGGTCACATGTTCAGATTCTGCCAAGATATCAAAACATATTGTTGCATGGTCTGAACCAGTTGATGCGTTGTCATCCACGGCCCAATTTGTAACCGAGTCATGAATGGCTTGTGAGGTAAAGGCTAAGTTGATAATAGAGGTTCCTTTGCCATTTCGGTAGTAGTATGTTGGGGTGTCTGGTTCATTCAGGAGGGGAAAGTTATTGGTTTCCATGATCTGAACAAGTTCGTCGGCGCGTTTGGGTGTTTTGATATGTGAATTCCACCATGTATGATGGGCATTCATATCACCAGCAATAATGCATCGGTCAGGCAATGGGATTTTGGTGAAGCTTCTTGGAATGGTGTAGAGATTAGATACGCCTTCATGTTCATTGTAAATATTGAAGACTGTGATTGGTGCAATTGAGGGGGTTGATATTTCAAGGACTTGAATATCAGAATCCTGGCTGATGTCGGTACGTGGGGAGCATTTGATATAAGGGTTGTTTTTGGCCACATAGGCAATTGTTCTATTGTGTTTTCTTAAGTTTTTAGGTGGTATCAATAGCTCAAATCCAGGTGTGTTGTAATGAATGTATTGTCTGGGTTGAATCCAGGTTCTTGGAGTAAAAGAAGGTCGGCCGTTCCAACAGCAAAGTCAAGAAGGGTATTGATGACTAAGGAGGAACGGTTGCAGTTGTGTTGTATAATTCGAATTTTGGTGGGTGAATAGGAACGTTGTTTAGGCATGGGTGATGGTCAGGTGGTCTTTCATGAACTTGGCTCGTACATCAGCACGTATGGAAGTTATTGTTGGGCATTTAGAATCATTGGCTCGGTGATTGCCCTTGCAGTTGATCCATTGGATAACATCATGGACACACTGTTTGCCTATGCTGGGATATGATCCGCATGAGTGGGAGGTGGTGGTGTGCGGTTCTGCACATATATTGCAGATAGCTGATTGTTTGCATCGTAGGTAGGAATGGCCATATTGTTGGCAGTTCGTACATTGGTCGGTTGGTCGGGATGCCACCTATCGGTCGGCTTTGCGGGTCCTGCCATCTACTTGTACCCCATGGTCTTGAATAAGTTTTGCTTCATGTTCAGTACGGACTGCGATAACCATGGTGGTTGCCTTTTTGTGTGGTCGTGTGTCTGGCTTTGTAAGAGATCGTGGTAGAGTGGTCAGCTTGATATGATTATTGTTCATCTCCATATCTTCTTTCAATAATTTCATTCCTGTTTCACATTCAGGAAACATTGTAATGTCAATGGAGTGAACCATCATTCGGATCCAGGTTTCTTGTTTTTTGAGATTTTGTGCTGTTGTATCAACTGAACGAACTGTTTCTTCAATAGCAGCGTCATGGGCTAGTACCAAATCCACAGGGCAGGCATTTGCTGTCAGGAGGACAAGATTGTGCTTGTAGTTGGCAGAAACATGTCCAATATTGGCCAAATGGTCTGCGTGGCATCATCGGAGGGTAGCGTTAATCGCAAGTTTCAGTTGGGTAAGATCCGCAGTAACAGGTTGATCACTGTGTCGGGCAATTACTAGTGTGCGTTGATTTTATGGAGAGAGGATGGGGATTGAGAGTACGCCCATTCTCATATTTTGGTGGGTCTTTCTTTGCGCATGCGGAAGCAATTGCTGACCAGAGTGTGGGTTTGGGGGAGGTCCCTTCTGGGATGGCTGGAGTTAGTAGGTCTGTTGGCGCTGGTGGTGCATCTTTCTTTGATGCTTGGATTTGTACAAGGTATTCAACTCGGTGTCCAAGGGTTGCAATGGTATTGAGGGCAATTTCGTGTTTGGTTTCCATTGAGGCTAACCGGGTTGCCAGTTTTCGGTTTTCGGCGGTGAGACGTTTGTTGATTTTGAGAATATCCTTGTGGAGTGGTTCAAGGATGGCTTTGAATACCTGATGAATTCTATCTTCATCTTCGTCATTTGCATTCAGCAGGTTGGTGGATGGGTCCTGGAAGTCTTCATCTTCAGAATCGTCATCATCGTCAGAACATTCGTCATTGGCCTCAGTATCCCCTGGGGCATCTCCAAGTTCAAGATCTGCACTTTCAGGGTTTCCGAGATGGTCTTGGTTGGTTGGTTGTTGAGGTGGGGAAGATGGTTGTAGTTGTTCAGAGGGTGTCCTGGGATGGACATTACCAATGGCCATACGGGTGCTTGAACGTGTACGTGGGGCATTGAGTGACAGATATGGTGAGGTAGCTGGTAGTCGGCGAGAACTTGCCTGCTTGCCTTTCCTTCTTCGTTTGGATATATGGCCTGTCAGAGTGGTGTGTGATACAGCTGGGGCATCGATTGCAGAGAGTGGGTCTGAACTGGGGTTTGGATAAAGGTGCATTCCATAAGTACTGAAAGTCCCAGGTGGGGGTGGTGGTGGTATTGGGGAAGTCATTGAAGACTTTAGAGAGGTTATAAGGTGCTAAATATGTTAAAGAAATCTAAATTTTCTAGGTATTTAAAAATATGTATAAATCCGACGTTTGAGTGTTGATACAAGTGGCCTCGGTACCACCTATTCCCTGAGGGGGTTAGAGCTTCACCTCTTTTGTCCTAGAAAGGTGTTGGAGCCTTGTACTAGAGCCTTTGCCTTCTCACAGAAGCTACAGAGACACCCATAGCGACAAAAATCCCTCTAGGAGGCCTGCTATGTGATGGGGCTGTAAAACCACTGCAAGAAAGCAAGTGCAACTTAACTCTGGAGGATCCACCCAAAGACTCAGGGGGTCAATGGCGGCAAAGTAGCCGGACGTTGTCGCCTACACCCTTGTAGGTCTGCTGGGCCCCGGTGGCCAATATGTTCCAATGGGGGGAGTGTGAAAATGCGAAAAATGCGAAATATGCGAAAATGTCGAAAATTGAGCGTTGTGGACTCAATTTTTGTCCGATCAAGTTGTGCTTTGGGCAGGGTAGACCTGTGTGTGTGTGCAAGCTGTGTTCTTAAGGGCGTTCGAAACGAAAAAACACTTGTGGAAAAACGATGGAATTTGAAATTGTGTTTTTGACATCGAGAATTTTTGGCCCAGGCAGTCTGGGGCTTGTAGGTAGGTGTAGATGGTTCGTTCTAAAGGCTTTTGAGTGCGCTGAATCGATTGCCGTTGTCTGTTTTTGATTTGGAGTTGATTCCACTGAGGTAGAGGGGGGTAGGAGCGAAAAAGCGACTTTTCGAGGATTTTTGGCCCAGACAGTCAGGGGCTTGTAGGCAGGTGTTGGTGGTTTGTTCTAAGGGCTTCTGGGGCCGCTGGATCAATTGCCGTTGTCCGATTCTGATTTGGAGTTGATTCCACTGAGATAGAGGGGGGGTAGAAGCGAAAAAGCGACTTTCCGAAGATTTTGTGTAACTACTGCAAATGTTAAGCTTTTGGTCTGAAATTAAAACCTGAGCCTCGTCTATATGTGCTCCCAATGCTCCCAAAGTTTGAAGTTGATTGGATAAGAAATGGTTGTGTGGATGTTCAGTGGGGGCCCTTTTGCAGGGGGGGAAAAAGAGGGGTAAGAGGCCCAGTTTTCCACCCAGCAACAATGAAGATCCTGGGGAAGAGATGCCCTTTCATAGGGGGGGTAATTGGGAGTTAGGAATCGATAGGAAGTGTCCGTTTGTTGATAGCTATGCTGGTTGTGGACTTATTTTCGAAAAACGGTTTTGCTGGTATGGTTGTCGCTACGAAACCACCAGCGGCAGCCTCTGACATTCCTCCGAAGGGGGGGCAGGAAAAACCCAACAAATCGTGCTCAAAACGGAGAATCTCGACAAACGAATACAACAAGGACTGGTGATAGCATTCGCAGAAGTGGTAAATCAGGACGAAACCGATCCAAAGGAGTTGTGGAACTGGATTCAAAACGTATGCAAGGACTGCCCATTCGATAGCAGCGAAGGACTGTGTCTCAATTCAACGGATGTCAAAAAAGATTCAGACAAGCTGCAACTGATACAGGATCATCATGATACACCAGCAGCAGGACATCCAGGACGCGCAAAAACCCTCGAACTCCTCAAAAGAAATAATCAATGGCCCGGTATGAGGAAGGACGTGGACAGGTACGTATGAAACTGCCACGTATGTCAACGCAGCAAAGCAACTCACCAGAAGATCCACGGATGGCTCAAACCACTGGAAATACCGCAACAACCATGGAAGGATCTGAGTATGGATTTCTTGGTGGGACTACCGGAATGCGAGGGGTACAACGCGATATGGGTAGTGGTTGATACACTGTCAAAAATGAAACATTTAGTGCCATGTCGGGACGATACAGACGGCAAGAAGCTGGGTGAAATGTTTATTTGAGAGGTGTTCAAGTTACATGGTTTACCGGATACCATAGTATCAGACAGGGGACCCCAATTCGCGTCAGAGTTCTGGAGACATGTTTGTGAAAGACTTGGAATCGAACGAAGGCTGTCAACCGCGTTTCACCCAGAGACAGATGGACAAACGGAACGAATGAACGCCATGATGTAACAGTATCTCAGGGCCTTCGTCAATTATCAACAGAACGACTGGACACAGTGGCTACCAATGGCAGAATTCGCGTTGAACAATCACGCCTCGGAAACAACAGGATGCTCACGTTTTTTTGTAATTACGGATTTCCTCCAAGAATGACCTTATGCCAACATCCGATTCAGAATGGAAACGATATCAGGGAAGTCAACGCAAATACCCTCTCCCAGAAAATGAATGATATCTTCCAACAGATGAAGGCTGAAATGACTCGAGCACAAGATATTCAAGCGGAACAAGCAGACAAGCACCGACGAGAGGGAGTGCAGATGGAAGGTGGGGATCGAGTCTGGATGGACGCCAGGAATATTACAACACAACGATCCAGCAAGAAGCTTGACTGGCAATGCCTGGGACCATACGACATTACGGATGTTATTAGTCCGTGGGCTTATCGGTTACAATTACCCAAGGACCTTCACATTCACCCAGTACAATCAATCTCCCGCTTGCCCAATGTATCGGAAGATCCTTTGCCAGGACAAATCGAATCGGCACCACCTGCAGTTATTGTGGACGGAGAAGAAGAATACAAAGTGGAACGCATCGACCACTCGCGGATGTTTCGACGACAACTGCAGCACCTGGTTAAGTGGAAAGGCTACGATGAACAAAGCTGGGAACCGGCGGTTAATGTGGACGGACTCCAAGCAATTGACGTTTTCCATACGGAACAACCTGGCAAGCCCGGATCAACAGCTTCGTAGGAACTTAGTATGTGGAAGGGGGAGCTACTGTCACGGTGGTGTCGAGTGAGGATCGAAGAAGGAATAAGGATCGATGAAGGGGAAAGGGAATACGAAGGAAATCAAGTTTCGTTGGAAGGAATCAGGATTCGTTGGTTGGAATCAGGGTTTGCTGGAAGGAATCAGGTTTTGTTGGTTGTGTTGTAAATATGGCATGGTGGTTATGGCATAGGCCGCGGACTTGAAGGGTTGCGTACATAGTTGGGTGAAGTTAGAATGTATTTTGGAACGAGTGAGCAAAGGTGACGACGGTCGCGTTAACTGTATATAAGGATGCTGGATTCGCAGAGGATAGGTTTGTTCTTCACTCGTTCTCTAGTCTACAAAACAATCAATAAGCTTCGGCACCAACCTTTGTTCACTTCTGTGATTCCGGATTTCGAGTCTCTTGCCTGTTACGCAGTACCCGCGATCACTGCACCACCACACAATACCCACGTCTTAGTTTGGTTTTTATAACCCCTAGAACTCCGAGCCTTGAACCCTTGACAACCACCCCTGACATTCTCTATTCCAACAGCAATGACATTTGTAGCCAAGGCAATTCTGTTCTGTTCCGCCATGTTCCCACCCCCACCAGTAGCACCTTCCCCAACTGGTATCACCAATTGGCCAACCCTGCCATGGGTTACATTTACCCCAACAGGAAACAAACAAGCAATATATATCTCTGCATCACGTAAAATCTCTGGACCCAATGGGCTTTCCTTTTACTGTCTCCGGCAAGCTCATCCAGCAGCCACCAAACCATTCAACGGTCTCTTTGCTATTCCTGGAACCACTGTATATCACTACACCTGTTGGCAACAAGCAATATTGGTGATTATACCCAAACCTGGAAAACCAAATTATTCAATACTTAAGGCCTACCGAATAGTCGCCCTTTTCAATTACCTTGGGAAGATCCTTGAAAAGTTGATGGCAAACCAAATTGCATATATGGCGGAAAAATACATCATGCTACACCATGATCAAATAGAAGGACAAAGACAATGTTCTGCTATAGATACTGCAATGGCATTTACACAGGAAATTTCACAAAGACAGCATATGAAGAATCTCACCACTGCCCCCTGTATTGATGCAAGTGGTGCATTCAATCATATATTCAAGGACCATCCCATCCCAACTCTACAACTGGGCTACCTAACTGCAAATCAATTATGGGTGGACCACTTTTTATCTCACTGTACCTCAGCGCTGGTATTTGATGGACAAAAAGAAAGACCTCAACCCCATCCAAACAGGAATCCTTCAAGAATGGCCTGCATCCCCTATTCTCCTCCTCCTCCATCTCAGACTTCTCTGCTATGAACTCACATCCCATTACCCCTGCACCTGGATCCCAAGCTTCATTGACAATGTTGCAATTGTTGTTCAAAGTCAATTGACAGCCTATAATTCAACATGCCTTGAGAATGCTACTTGGCCATATATCGAATGGGCTGAAAACGATGTGGTACTATTTGATGATTCAAAGTCAGGGATGATGCAATTCCACCAGAAATGAAACGGTGATACGTTCGCTGACGAAAATATGATCCTATCCAATGGCAGTACCATTTCCTCCGGCACAAATGGCATTGTCACAGATGTGGTAAGGTGGATTGGTATTTGGTTTCACAGAAAAATCAACTTCAAATACCATGTTATGCTGAAAACCACAAGTGGCAAAAGAGTCCTTGGAGACCACAAATCACTAGCCAATACAGAATCAAGATGAACCACCCTGGCAGTCCGCCAACTATACAATGCATGTGTTGGACCTGTTTGCGACATTGGAACAGAAGTTTGGTGGATGGGGCAAGCAGCATATCAAGAGACATTTGAAACAGTGCAAAATATGGGCCTTCGGTGTATCGTTTGGGTATTCTGCTCAGCACCAACAATTGCCCTATCCAATGGATCAACACTGCCACCAGTAGCTGTATAACCGAAGCACATGCCAAGAAAATATGCAATTCAATTACTTAAATTTCCTGCAATGCACCCAATCCAACAAAGTTGTCCATTGACTTTCCCTTCATTTCATAAATCCTCAGAGTCTGGTAATACCACTGGGCCCTGGATGTCCAGGGACAGTATGTAACAAAATAATCGCAAATTTGAAACATATCTCATCCAAACCTTATCAACCCTCAGTACATGGATTTCTAACAGCTGGAAAATTGAAACCTACTCAACCACACCCTGTCCATCATGGATTGAAAACAGAGCCAAAACACAAATTAATCAGCACTCAAACGAAGAGGAAGACAAAGCTCACAAAGATTGCATGCGAAATTGAAACAAAATGACTGCACTATTGTTTGTTGTACAGATTCATCCATGTTGAATGAGCACATTGGGGCAGAAACTGTAGTGGAAATGAATGTAGAATAAATCATTGAAGCAACCTACCCAATGGGCCATCAACAGAAAGTTTATGACACCAAATTACTGCGTAATCTTGAAGCTGCACAGAAATGCTTTCCGATTTGTAAACATAATAACATCACCAATAGACATCTATGGATTGTCACAGACAATGAAGCTGCCATATGACGTCTCAATACCTTCAAACCCGCCCCTGGATTGTCTACTTCCCTGGTACTCTCTAATATCGCCAATAACCCCCATGCACTCAAAACTACAATTACAGTACAATCGGTCCTGACCACACAGATTTACCTGGAAATGAGCTTGCTGATAAGTTGGCAAAAAAGCCCACTCTTGAAAAACCACCTCTCTACTATACCACTTCATTATCTTATCTCCACAGAGTAACCTAAGTAGCATAAATGCAGCAATGTGGGGATTGGTGGATGAAGCATCCAGCAAAAGGAAAGAACTATATTCGACAATTCCGTACGAAACCACACAATATTTTCATAAGTGGAAACCGTAAGTCTGCATCTACTGTCACCCAACTACGAACCGGACATGGATACATCTGTGGTGATCTATACAAATTTCCAACTAATTCTGTCGATTCCCCTCACTCCCCTTGTTACTATGGAGGTGTTCAGTTACCAGAACATCGTCTTCAAAGATGCCCCTTATATCAACATGAAAGACATTCAATGCAGAAGGAGATTGAATTGGTACAGCCTCAATATCTCTGGAAGCATTTTCTTCATAGAGATGACCCAAACATTTTCTGCATGCCATACATATAGCTACTCGGAGATAGTACCTGGCACAATTCCGTAATGATCAACACCTTGGGCAGGGTCATATCCAAATTGCAGGACAGCGAACTGTCTACCATCTGCTGGAGGAATATCGGAGTGAAAGTGGAGGGGATGATGGCGAGGACGCCGATGTGGAGGAAGGAGAAGCTGCGAGTTGACAGGAGGATAGAATTTGAACGAGCAAGGGAGGTGGAGGTTGAACTCCAGGGGAAGAACCCACATGATATGCAGGACCAAGCCGAGCAAGACAGACAGATATTTTATTATTGCATGAAGCGTGTTACAGATGGCTATAATTTATTGGACATTGCATTGTATGCAGAGCAAGGGTGACATGAGACTGTGGAGCAGAACTACCTAGCCAAGGATGTTTCGTTCTTTCTTTGTTTGGTTTCATTTGTTGTTCTTGTTCACAGTTATTTGTTTCTACCTCACCAGCCATAGCCTGTGGGCTGCATGCTGTATGTGCAATAAACGAATAAATAAAAGGTCACCTAATTACGATGCAATCACACCATCAGTGAATACAATGTATTTATTTATTTATTGATTTATTTATTTATTCATTATACAGCATGCAGCCCGTAGGCTATGGCTGGTGAGGTACAAACAAATAACCAAGAACAAGAACAACAAATGAAACCGATCAAAGGAAAAACGAAAAACCCCTGGCTAGGTAGCACCGCTCCGCAGTCCCCTATCACCCCTGCTCTAGTTACAAAGAAATTTCAAATAAATCATAGCGGTTTGTAACACGCTTCATACAATAATAAAATATTTGTCAGTCTCATTGGGCTTGGTCCTGCATATCATGCAGGTTCTCCCCCTGGAGTTTACCCTCCTCCTCCCTTCCCCGTTCAAGTTTCATCCTCCTCTCAACTCTCTGCTTCTTCTTCCATTTCATCATCATCCTCCCCATCATCCCATCCACTCTCACTCTGATGTTCCTCCACCCTATCGTTGACAGTTCCCTGTCCTGCAATTCGGATGTTACCCTGCCCAAGGTGATCATCATCACGGAATTGGCTCAGGTACCATCTTCGAGTAGCTATATGTGTGTCGTGCAGAAAATGTTTCAAAGGTTGCATTGCTTTGTCGGTATAAAGAAGATGCTTCCAGAGATATCGAGGGTGTACAACTCCAATCTCTTTCCGCATGGTTTGTCTTTCGCGTTGGTATAAAGGGCATCTTAGTACAAGATGTTCCGGTGACTGGGGACCTCCATAGCGACATGGGCAGTGAGGAGAGTCAACAGCATTGGTTGGTATTTTGTATAGGTAACTGTGGAAGTATCCATGTCCAGTTCGTAGTTGGGTG
Organism: Trichophaea hybrida; assembly: GCA_015178995.1. Classification (NCBI taxonomy): domain Eukaryota; kingdom Fungi; phylum Ascomycota; class Pezizomycetes; order Pezizales; family Pyronemataceae; genus Trichophaea; species Trichophaea hybrida. The sequence continues at coordinate 12,315 of WHVE01000872.1, read as the reverse complement.
ACAGTAGATGCAAACTGGCGGTTGCCACTGCTGAAAATATTGTCTGGTTTGGTACGAAATGTTCCAATATAGTTCTTTCCTTTCGCAGGATGTTGCATCCACCAATCCCCCCATTCCTGCATTTTTGCTGCTCGGGTTACCCTCTTGAGGTACGATAGTGAGGTGTTATAGTAGGTAGGTGGTTTTTCCAAAGTGGACTGTTTTGCCAACTTATCGGCAAGTTCGTGTCCAGGTACATCTGTATGGCCAGGAACCCATTGTACTGTGATAGTAGTTTTGAGTGTATGGAGGTTATTGGCGATGTTGGAGAGTGCCAGGGAAGTGGACTGTCCAGGGGCGGGTTTGAATGTATTGAGACGTCGTATGGCAGCTTGATTGTCTGTGAAAATCCATACATGTTATTTGGTGAGGTAATTATGTTGACAGATCTGAAAGCATTTCTGTACAGCTTTAAAAATACCAAGTAATTCAGCGTTATAAACTTCCTGTTGATGGCCCATTGGATAGGTTGCTTCAATGACATCTTCTCCTGTCATTTCAACTACTGTTCCGGCGCCAATGTTTTGGTTCAACATAGATCCATCTGAAAAACAAACAATATTGCGGTCATCTTGTTTCAACATTGCATGCTGGGCTTCGTGGGCTTTGGCTTCCTCTTCCTTTGAACGAGGATTAATTTGTGTTTTGACTCTACTTTCAATCCATGGTGGACAGGCTGTGGTTGAATAGGATTCAATCTCCGAGCTGTTGGAAATCTATGGACTGAGGGTTGATAGGGTTTGGATAAGACGTGTTTCAAATTTGCGGTTATTTTGTTGCATACTGTCCAATGAAATCCAGGGTCCGGTTGCGTTACTAGACTCTGGGGTTTCATGAAATGGAGGGAAAGTCAATAGACAACGTTGTCGGATTGGATGTATTTCGGGAAACGTAAGTATTCAAATTGCATATTTTCTTTGCATGTGATTAAGTCGAACAGCTACTGGTGGCAGGGCTGCTTCATTGTGTAATGCTATTGTTGGGGATGTACGTAAGGCTCCAAGGATGCACCGAAGTGCCATATTTTGAACTGTTTCGAATTTCTGTGGATATGTTGCTTGGCCCATCAACCAGACTTCAGCTCCGAAGTCGCAAACAGGTACAACACAAGCATTGTATAGTTGATGGACTGCACTGGGGGTTAGTCCTGATTCGGTATTGGCTAGTGATTTGAGGGCTCCAAGGGCTCTTTTGCCGCGAGCCATCTTCAGCATGACATGGTGTTTGAAATTGATTTTTCTGTCAAACCAAATACCAATCCACCTTACCACATCTGGGCCAATGCCGTTTGTGCCGGGGGAAATGGTAGTGCCATTGGGTAGGGTGATCTTTTCGTCATCAGAGGTATCACCGTTTCGTTTATTGTGGAAGTACATCATTTCTGACTTTGAGTCATCAAATCGTACCGCATGGTTTTCTGCCCATTTGAAAGCTGTCCGTGCAGCTGCCTCGAGGTATCTTGCATTATAGGCTTTTGATTTGCTTCGAACAACAATTGCCACATCATCAATGTAGCTTGGAGTCCAGGAGCTGGGGTAATGGATTGTGAGTTCGTAGAAGAGAGGACTGAGATAGAGGAGGAAGAGAATTGGGGATGCAGGCGATCCCTGAGGGATTCCAGTCCGGATGGGGCTGAGGTCTTCCTTTTGTCCATCAAATGCCAGTGCTGTTGTACGGTCGGATAGGAAGTGGTCGACCCATAATTGAATTGCGGTCAGGTAGCCCGTGAATACAATGAAATGACTGAGATATCAGGGTCAATGGGATTCCTTCAGCTTTTCTATTGTGTTCGAACGAATACTGGTTTCTGTATAACCAACGGTGAATTTCCACCTCAATAGATAGTTTTTTCTCCATCGAACCATAAAAAGCAAGACAAACACGACAACCACAACAGCAAAACCGTTTTTCGAAAATAAGTCAACAACCAGCACAGCTATCGCCAAGCAGACACTTGCAATCGATTCCTAACCCCCAATTACCCCCCCTACGATAGGGCATCTCTCTTCCAGGACCTTTATTGTTGCTGTGTGGAAAACTGGGCCTCTTACCCCTCTTTTCCCCCCCCCTGCAGCCCCCTGCAAAAGGGCCCCCACCGATCATCTACACAACCAATTCTTATCCAATCGACTTCAAACTTTTGGAGCATCGAAAGCACATATAGACAAGGCTCAGGTTTTAATTTCAGACCAAAAGCTTAACATTTGCATTAGTTACACAAAATCTTCGAAAAGTCGCTTTTTTGCTCCTACCCCCTCTCTATCTCAGTGGAATCAACTCCAAATCAAAAACGGACGATGGCAATCGATTCAGCGGCCCAAGAAGCCCTTAGAACGAACCACTACACCTGCCTACAAGCCCCACACTGCCTGGGCCAAAAATCCTCGAAGTCAAAAACACAATTTCAAATTCCATCGTTATTCCACAAATTCTCATCCGTTCTGAACGCCCTTGAGAACACAGATTGCACACACACACAGGTCTACCCTGCCGAAAGCACAACTCAATCGAACAAAAATTGAATTCACAACGGTTGATTTTCATATTTTCGCATTTTCCCACCCCTCCCTTTTGAAACATATTGGCCACCGGGACCCAGCAGACCTACCAGGGTGTAGGCGACAACGTCCGGCTACTTTGCCGCCATTGACCCCCTGAGTCTTTGGGTGGATCCCCCAGAGTTAAGTTGCACTTCCTTTCTTGCAGTGGTTTTACAGCCCCATCACATAGCAGGCCTCACAGAGGTCTTCTTGTCGCTACAGGTGTCTCTGTATCTGCTGTGAGGAGGTAAAAGGCTCAAGTACAAGGCTACAACACCTTGCAAGGACAAAAGAGGTGAAGCTCTGACCCCCTCAGGGAATGGGTGGTACCGAGGCCACTTATATCAACATTGAAACGTCCGATATATTACTATTCAAAAATACTCAGGAAATTTTCTATCTTTAACATATTTAGTACCCAGTAAACCCTTACAAGTCCTAAATGTCTGCCCCTATACCACCACCTCCTCCACCTGGCACTTCCAGTACTTATGGAATGCACCTTTACTCAAACCCCAGTTCAGACCCTCTTTCCGCAATTGATGCCCCAGCTGTATCACATACTGTCCTTACGGGCCACGTATCCAAACGAGGAAGAAAAGGCAAGCAAGGAAGTTCTCGCCGACTGCCGGCTACCTCACCATACCCACCACTGAATGCCCCTTGTACACGTTCAAGCACCCGCATGGTCATTGGTAATGTCCATCCCAGGACACCTTCTGAACAATTACAACCATCCTCCCCACCTCAACAACCAATCAACCAAGGCCATCTCGGAAACCCTGATGATGCAGATCAAGAACTTGAAGATGCATCAGAGGATACCGAGGCCAATGACAAATGTTCTGCCGATGATGATGATTCTGAACATGAAGACTTTCAGGACCCATCCACCAACCTGCTAAATCCAAATGACGATGATGAAGATAGAATTGATCAGGTATTCAAAGCCATCCTTGAACCACTTCACAAGGATATTCTCAAAATCAACAAACGTCTCACCACCCAAAACCAAAAACTGGCAACCCGCTTAGCCTCAATGGAAACCAAACACGAAATTGCCCTCAATTCCATTGCGACCCTTGGACAACGAGTTGAATACCTTGTACAAATCCAAGTTTCAATGACAGATGCACCACCAGCACCACCAGACCTACTAACTCCAGCCATCCCGGAAGGGACTTCCCCCAAACCCACACTTTAGTCAGCAATTGAATCTGCATGCGCATAGAAAGAGCCACCAAAAGATAAGAATGGGCGTACTCCGAATCCCCGTCCTCTCTCCAAAAAACAACGCACACTAGTGATTGCCCGACACAGTAATCAACCTGTAACTTCCGATTTTACAAAACTGAAGCTCGCCATCAACGCCACCCTCCGACGCTGCCATGCAGACCCTTTGGCCAATATTGGACATGTTTCTGCCAACTATAAGCACAATCTAGTCCTCCTGACAGCAGACGTCTGCACTGTGGAATTGGTACTGGCCCACAAGGCTGCTATTGAAGAAACAGTTTGTTCAGTCGACACAACCGCACAAAATCTCACAAAGCATGAGACTTGGATCCGAATGATGGTTCAATCCATTGACATTAAAATGTTTCCTGAATGTGAAACAGGAATGAAATTATTGAAAGAAGATATGGAGATGAACAATAATCATATCAAGCTTACCACTCTACCACGATCTCTTATGAAGCCAGAAACACCACCACACAAAAAGGCAACCACCATGGTTATCACAGTCCGTACTGAACATGAAGCAAAATTCATTCAAGACCATCGAGTACAAGATGATGGCAGGACCCGCAAAGCCGACTGTTATGTGGCATCCCGACCAACCGACCAATGTACTTACTGCCAACAATATGGCATTCCTACCTACGATGCAAACAATCAGCTATGTGCGATATATGTGCAGAACCTCACACCACCACCTCCCACTCATGCGGATCATGTCCCAGCATAGGCAAACAGTGTGTCCATGATGTTATCCAATACATCAACTGCAAGGGTAATCACTGGGCCAACGATTCTAAATGCCCAACAATTACTTCCATACGTGCTGAGGTACGAGCCAAGTTCATGAAAGACCACCCGACCATCACCCATGCCTAAACAACCTTCCTATTCACCCACCAAAATTTGAATTATACAACACAACTGCAACCTTTCCTCCTTAGTCATCAATACCCTTCTTGACTTTGCAGTTGGAACGGCCGACCTTCTTTTACTCCAAGAACCTGGATTCAACCCAGACAATACATTCATTACAACACACCCTGGATTTGAGCTACTGATACCACCTAAAAACTTAAGAAAACACAATAGGACAATTGCCTATGTGGCCAAAAACAACCCTTATATCAAATGCTCCCCACGTACCGACATCAGCCAGGATCCTGATATTCAAGTCCTTGAAATATCAACCCCCTCAATTGCACCAATCACAGTCTTCAATATTTAAATGAATATGAAGGCGTATCTAATCTCTACACCATTCCAAGAAGCTTCACCAACATCCCATTGCCTGAACGATGCCTTATTGTGGTGATATGAATGCCCATCATACATGGTGGAATTCACAAATCAAAACACCCAAACGCGCTGACGAACTTGTTCAGATCATGGAAACCAATAACTTTTCCCTCCTCAATGAACCAGACACCCCAACATACTACTACGAAATGGCAAAGGAACCTCAATGATCGACTTAGCCTTTACCTCACAAGCCATCCATGATTCGGTTACAAATTGGGCCGTGGATGACAACGCATCAACTGGTTCAGACCATGCAACAATACGTTTTGATATCTTGGCAGAATCTGAACTTGTTACCACTGACTCCAACACGATAAATACAACTGGAATAAGACAGATTGGGATTTATTCTCAAAACTCTCAATACACTCTCCCATGCCTCACGAATGGTCTGGCAATACCTCCATGAACAACCAACCGAATCAAACCTTGACAAATCAACCGAACTACTCCGAGATATGATTCTTATACAGTCAAGGAATCGACCCCAGTTCTCCAGCTTACAACATATTCAAAACGCTGGTGGACACCCCACTCAAAATCTCCCGAACACAGATGAACCGTGCCCAGAAGCAGTGGAAGAAAACCCGCCTTGAAAGTGATCACATCAAATTCAAAGCTGTTCGAAACCAATATTTCCGGGATATCCGCACCTCCAAGACAACAATGTGGATTGAATTTTTAGCAAATGCACAAGGCACAGAGATATTTACCGCCCTCCGTTATACCAAACCCAGGAAAACCCAACGGACACCACCCCTGTCATTCTCCAACACAACAGCTGTAACTTTTGAAGAAAAGGCAGTATTATTCCGTTCTACCATGTTCCCACCCCACCAGTAGCCCCCTCCCCAACTGATATCACCAATCACCAACCCTGCCATGGGTTACATTTACCCCAACAGAAATCAAACAAGCAATTTTTACCTCTGCACCACGTAAAGCCCCGGGACCCGATGGGCTTCACTTTTACTGCCTCCGGCAAGCATACCTAGCAGCCACCAAACAATTGAACAGTCTCTTTGCTATACTTGGAACCACTGGATATCACCCTACCTGTTGGCGACAAGCAACACTGTGATTATACCCAAACCTGGAAAACCTGATTATTCAATACCTAAGGCCTACCGACCTGTTGCCCTTCTCAATTGCCTTGGGAAGATCCTGAAAAGTTGATGGCAAACCAAATTGCATACATGGCTGAAAATACAACCTGCTACACAAAGATCAAATAGGAGGACGAAGACAACGCTCTGCTATAGATGCTGCAATGGCACTTACATATGAATTGAACAAGGAAAACATGCAAAGGAAATCACCACTGCCCTCTTTATGGATGTGAGTGGCGCATTCGACAATGTATCCAAAACCGTCTCCTCCAACACTACGACAACTGGGCTACCCGACCGCAATTCAATTATGGGTCGACCACTTCCTATCCGACCGTACAACAGCACTGGCATTTGATGGACAAAAGGAAGACCTCAGCCCCGTCCAGACAGGAATCCCTCAGGGATCGCCTGCATCCCCAATTCTCTTCCTCCTCTATCTCAGTCCTCTCTTCTACGAACTCACAACCCATTACCCCAGCTCCTGGACTCCAAGCTACATTGATGATGTTGCAATTGTTGTTGAAGCAAATCAAAAGCCTAAATGCAAGATACCTCGAGGCAGCTGCACGGACAGCTTTCAAATGGGCAGAAAACAATGCGGTACGATTTGATGACTCAAAGTCAGAAATGATGCACTTCCACAATAAACGAAACAGTGATACCTCCATGACGAAAAGAACACCCTACCCAATGGCACTACCATTTCCCCCGGCACAAAAGGCAGAGGCCCATATGTGGTAAGGTGGATTGGTATTTGGTTTGACAGGAAAATCAACTTCAAACACCATGTCATGCTGACGGCGGCAAGCGGCACAAGAGCCCATGGAGCCCTCAAATCACTAGCCAATACAGAATCAGGACTAACCCCCAGTGCAGTCCGCCAACTATACAATGCTTGTGTTGTATCTGTCTGCGACTTCTGAGCTGAAATCTGGTGGATGGGCCAAGCAACATATCAACAGAAATTCGAAACAGTTCAAAATATGGCACTTCGGTGCATCCTTGGAGCCTTCCGCACATCCCCAACAATAGCACTACACAATGAAGCAGCCGTGCCATCAGTAGCTGTTCGACTTAATCACATGCGAAGAAAATATGCAATTCAAATACTTTCGTTTCCCGAAATACATCCAATCCGACAACGTTGTCCATTGACTTTCCCTCCATTTCATGAAACCCCAGAGTCTAGTAACACGACCGGACCCTGGATTTCATGGGACAGTATGCAACAATATAACCGCAAATTTGAAATACGTCTTATCTAGAACTTATCAACCCTCAGTCCATGGATTTCCAACAGCTCGGAGATTGAAACCTATTCAACCACGGCCTGTCCACCATGGATTGAAAGTAGAGTCAAAACACAAATTAATCCTCGCTCAAAGGAAGCGGAAGCCAAAGCCGACGCAGCCCAGTATGCAATGTTGAAACAAGGTGACCGCAATATTGATTGTTATTCAGATGGATCTATGTTGAACGAAAACATTGGCACAGGAACAGTAGTTGAAATGACAGGAGAAGATGTCATTGAAGCACCCTATCCAATGGGCCATCAACAGGAAGTTTATGACGCTGAATTACTTGGTATTCTTAAAGCTGCACAGAAATGCTTTCAGATCTGTCAACGTAATAACCTCACCAAAAGACATGTATGGATTTTCACAGACAATCAAGCTGCCATACGACGTCTCAATACTTTCAAACCCGCCCCTGGACAGTCCACTTCCCTGGCACTCTCCAACATCGCCAATAACCTCCATGCACTCAAAACTACTATCACAGTACAATGGGTTCCTGGCCATACAGATGTACCTGGAACCATACTTGCCGATAAGTTGGCAAAACAGTCCACTGTGGAAAAACCACCTACCTACCATAACACCTCACTATCGTACCTCAAGAGGGTAACCTGAGCAGCAAAAATGCAGGAATGGGGGGATTGGTCGATGCGACATCCCGCGAAAGGAAAGAACTATATTGGAACATTTCGTACCAAACCAGACAACATTTTCAGAAGTGGCAACCGCCAGTTTGCATCTACTGTCACCCAACTACGAACTGGACATGGATACTTCCTCAGTTACCTATACAAAATACCAACCAATGCTGTTGACTCTCCTCACTGCCCATGTCGCTATGGAGGTCCCCACTCACCAGAACATCTTGAACTAAGATGCCCTTTATACCAACGCGAACAACAAACCATGCCGAAAGAGATTGCAGTTGTACACCATCGATATCTCTCGAAACATCTTCTTTATACCGACAAAGCAATGCAACCTTTGAATCATTTTTTGCACGACACACATATAGCTACTCGAAGATGGTACCTGGGCCAATTCCGTGATGATGTACACCTCGGGCAGGGTAACATCCGAATTGCAGGACAGGGAACTGTCAACGATAGGGTGGAGGAACATCAGAGTGAGAGTGGAGGGGATGATGGGGAGGATGATGATGAAAAGGAAGGAGAAGCAGAGAGTTGAGAGGAGGATGAAATTTGAACGGGGAAGGGAGGAGGAGGGTAAACTACAGGGGGAGAACCCGCATGATATGCAGGACCAAGCCGAATGAGACTGACAGATATTTCATTATTGTATAAAGCGTGTTACAAACCGCTATGATTTATTTGAAATTTCTTTGTAACTAGAGCAGGGGTGATAGGGAACTGCGGAGCGGTGCTACCTAGCCAGGGGTTTTTGGTTTTTTCTTTGTTCGGTTTCATTTGTTGTTCTTGTTCTTGGTTATTTGTTTGTACATCACCGGCCATAGCCTACAGGCTGCATGCTATATGATTAATAAATAAATAAATAAATAAATTCGCGGAATGTCACATCCACCAATCCCCCCATTTCTGCATGTTTGCTGCTCAGGTTAACCTCTTCAGGTAGGATAAGGAGGTGTTATAGTAGGTAGGTTGTTTTTCCAGAGTGGACTATTTTGCCAACTTATTGGCAAGTTTACTTCCAGGTACTTCTGCATGGCCAGGAACCCATTGTACTGTGGTAGTAGTTATGAGTGCATGGAGGTTATTGGCAATATTGGAGAATGTAAGGGCAGTGCACTGTCCAGGGTGGGGTTTGAGGGTATTGAGATGTCGTATGGCAGCTTAATTGTCTGAGAGAATCCATATATGGCATTTGGTGAGGTTATTACATTGACAGATCTGAAAGTATTTTGGTGCAGCTTTAAGCACACCAAGTAATTCAGCATCATAAACTTCCTGTTGATGGCCCATTGGATACATTGTTTGAATAACTTCTTCTGCTGTCATTTCAATTACAATTCCTGCGCCAATGTTTTCGTTGAACATAGATCCATCTGAATTACAAACAATATTGCAGTCATCTTGTTTCAACATCGCATACTGGTCTTCGCCGGCTTTGCCTCCCTCTTTCTTTGAACAAGGATTAATTTGTATTTTGACTCTATATTCAATCCACAGTGGACAGACTGTGGTTGAATAGGTTTCAATCTCCGAGCTGTTGGAAATCCATCCACACAGGGACAATATGGTTTATATAAGACGTGTTTCAAATATGCAGTTATTTTGTTGCATACTGTCCCATGAAATCCAGGGCCCAGTTGTGTTACTGGACTCTGTGGTTTCAAGAAATGGAGCGAAAGTCAATGGACAACGTTTTCGGATCGGATGCATTTCGGGAAATGAATGTATTTGAATTGCATATTTTCTTCGTATGTGATTATGTCGCACAGCTACTGGTGGCCGGGCTGCCTCATTGTGTAGCACTATCGTTGGGGATTTGCGGAAGGGTCTAAGGATGCACCGAAATGCCAAAACTTGAACTGTTTCAAATTTCTGTTGTTATATTGCTTGCCCCATGCCCAAAATTTCAGCTCCAATGTCGCAGACAGGTACAACACACTCATTGTATAGTTTGTGGTCTGAACTTGGGGTTAGTCCTGCTTCTGTATTCGTTAGTGATATGAGGGCTCCAAGGGCTCTTGTGCCGTATGCGGCCTTCAGCATACATGGTGTTTGATGTTGATTTTTCGGACAAACCAAATACTGATCGACCATACAACATCTGGACCAATGGGTTTTGTGCCGGAGGAAATGGTATTGCCATTGGGTAGGGTAGTCTTTTCGTCATTGCAGGTATCACCGTTTCGTCTATTGTGCAAGTGCAACATTTTTTGATTTTGAGTCATCACAATCTACTGCATTGTTTTCTGCCCATTTGAAAGCTGTCTGTGCAGCTGCCTAGAGGCATCTTGCATTATAGACTTTTCATGTGCTTCTAACAACAATTGCAACATCATCAATGAAGGTTGGAGTGCAGGAGCTGGGGCAGTGGGTTGTGATTTCGTAGAAGAGAGAACTGAGATAGAGGAGGAAGAGAATTGGGGATGCAGGTGATCCCTGAGTAATTCCTGTCCAGGCAAGCCTTAGGTCTTCCATTCGCCCATCAAATGCCAGTGCTGTTGTACAGCGGATAAAAAGTAGTGGACCCATTATTGAATTGCAGTCAGGTAGCCCTGTTGTTGTAGAGTTTGAAGGAGACAGCCCTTGGTAATATATTGTCAAATGCGCCACTCACATCCATTAAGAGGGCAGTAGTGATTTCCTTTGAATGTTTTCCTTGTTTAATTTCATGTTTAAGTACCATTGCAGCATCTATAGCTGAACGTTGTCTTCGTCCCCCTGTTTGATCCTTGTGTAGCAGGTTCTATTTTTCAGCCATGTATGCAATTCAGTTTGCCATCAACATTTCAAGGATCTTCCCAAGGAAATTGAGAAGGGCAACAGGTCGGTATGCCTGGGGTATTGATTAATCATGTTTTCCAGGTTTAGTTATAATCATAGTCGTTGGTTGTCGCCAACAGGTGCGGTGATATCCTGTTGTGCCAAGTATAACAAAGAGACTGTTGAATTGTACAGTTGCTGCTAGGTATGCTTGCCGGAGATAGCAAAAGGGAAGCCCATCGGGTCCAGGGGCTTTACGTGGTGTAGACATGAAAATTGGTTTTTGATTGCAGTAGGGGTAAATGCAACCCATGGCAGGGTTGGTCGATTAGGTGATATCAGTTGGGGAAGGGGCTATGGGTGGGGGTGTGAATATGGTCGAACGGAACTGTACTGCCATTGCTTCAAAAGTTACAGCTGTGGTGTTGGAGAATGACAGTGGTGTTGTTCGCTGGGTTTTCCTGGGTTGGGGTAACAGAGGGCTGTAAAGATTTCAATGCCATCTGCATATTCCAAAAATTCAATCCACATTGTTATCTTGGAGGTGCAGATATCCCGGAAATATTGGTTTCAAACAGCTTTGAATTTGATGTGATCACACTCAAGGTGGATTTTCTTCCACTGCTTCTGAGCTCGTTTCATCTGTGTTTGTGAGATTCTGAGTTGGAAGGTCCACCAGCATTTTTCAATGTGTTGCAAGCTGGAGAACTGGTGTAGATTCCTTGACTGCTTCAATAATCATATCTCGGAGCAGTTCAGCGGATTTCGCAAGGTTTGATTCAGTTGGTTGTTCATGGAGGTATTGCCAGGCCATTCGTGAGCAATGAAAGTGTGTATTGAGAGTTTTCGAAAATAAATGCCAATCTGTTTCATTCCAGTTGTATCTTATCGTGTTGGAGTCTGTGGTATCAAGTTCAGATCAGCCAAGATATCAAAACTTATTGTTGCATGGTCTGAACCAGTTGATGAATTATCACCAACTGCACAAGTTGTAACTGAGTCATGCATAGCTTGGGATGTAATGGCCAAATCGATAATAGAGATTCCCTTGCCATTTCGGAAGTAGTATGTAGGGGTGTCAGGTTCGTTCAGGAAGGAAAGCCATTGGTTTCCATGACATGAACAAGTTCGTTGGTGCACTTGGGTGTTTTGATTTGTGAATTCCACCATGTATGATTGGCATTTATGTCACCAGAAATAATGCATCATTCAGGCAATGAGAATATGGTAAAGGTTGATGCAATGGTATAGAGATTATATATGCTTTCGTGTTCATTGTAAATATTCAAGACTGTCATTGGTGCTATTGCTGGGGTTGATATTTCCAGGACATGAATATCAGGATGCTGGCTGATGTCAGTACGTGGTGAGAATT
>WHVE01000871.1:0-50052 GCA_015178995.1 Trichophaea hybrida | reverse complement strand
ATATAGAAGATCTCAGCGATTGGCTGTACGGCTCAAGGGTGATTACGAAGTTTGATCTGGCCAGTGGTTACCATCAGTTGCGCATATATCCGGATGACAGGCATAATACAGCTTTTGTTGCTCCGGAGGGGTTCTACGAGTGGACGGTAATTCCGTTTGGTCTGGCCAACGCGCCGTCAGCGTTCATGCAAATCATGCATCGAATCTTATACCCGTATACGAAATTTACAATTGTTTACATAGATGTCATTCCAATTTTCCCTTGCAATCTAGCTGAACATAAGCTGCAGATTAAAACTTTCTTGCTGGCAATCAGAGCGGCGCGTCTCCAATTGAACGAGCGAAAGTGCGCTTTTGCAGCCACAGAGACTTCGTTTGTCAGTGTCAAGGTCAACTCGAATGGAATTTACACGGAGGATAAGATGATCGCAGCCATGGGAGACTGGCCAGTGCCATTGAGTACAACTGAGCTTCGATCATTCCTGGGGTTGGCAGGCTACTATAGGAAATTCATACACGAATCGCGCACCGGACCACAGAATTATACACATTGAAAACAGAAAAATTTGCGTTTCAGTGGCAGCGGAAACACCAGGCCGAATTTGACAATATTCGCAGGGCTTTAGCATCTGCTCCGGTGTTGGCACTAAGCGATCCTGAGCGCGACTATATTCTGCGTACTGATGCGTCAGACGTGGCGATTGGAGGCGTTCTGGCTCAAATGCAACCCTGGGGAACCGAGGGCCGGCTGGTGGAGCGCCCGCTGGGCTTTTTCTCTCGAAAATTACACAATGTCAAGACGCGGTACGCAGCGTATGACCGCGAGTTATAGGCAATCCACGATAACTTAACCCACTGGGAGCCTTATCATGGCAATCGACACACGTCAGAATATTCAGATCACGCATCGCTACAGCATATTCTAAGCCAGATGAAGCATTCCAGCCACCAATGGCGACACTTGGATAAACTGCAGCAGATTCACTGTTCGATCAAATACTTCCCATGAGCGGCCAACCTTGTGGCGGATGCCTTGAGCAGAATCCATCATCCATTCTCCGCAACCCCAGTAGCCACCATCAACATAAACACCATGGACCTTCTACTCATCAGTGCAGAGGACTGGAAGCAAGAGGTACGTGGATTACTGGTTGAAGACGGATATTTCAGTCCTATTGTCGATGACCTCCACGAGGAAGCCAAAATAACTGACAAGGCCGATAATCTGGCAACTCGGCGTTTGAATGGGAAGCACCATCGGAACAACACTGTGCGGGTGAGGGTATTTCGGCTTGACCATAGCCTTCTTTTTCGCAGGGACACTGGAACACTCTGCATCCCATCAGACATGTGGAGCGACGTCATGTCGGAAGCTCACGACTCTCCGCTCAGCGGCAGCCACCCAGGGCAGAAAAAACGGCGGCAACCATCGCATCACGGTTCTATTGGTCTCAACTGACTCAATCGATAAGTGAATGGGTTCAGGGTTGTGATGTATGCCACCATGTGAAACATTCCAATCCACATCCCTACGGCTTACAGCAGCCGCTGCCGATTCCGGAGACACTGTCCTCAAGGGTTAATGTGGACTTAATTACCAAGCTGCCAGCCATGGTCAAGGATGGCTACAACTGCATAATCACAATCGTCGATCTGCTAACCAAGAGAGTGTGGTTGAAACCAGCAAAGGAAAAAGATATAACAGCAAAAGCGTTCGCCAAAGATGTTATTGACATGTGGGTACAAAACAGAGGAATCCCGGACGACATAATCTCAGATCAGGTTACACATTTCATGTCAGATTTCTTGGGTTCCCTTATGGCTCAGTTGGGAATTAAATTGCGCCACAGTACCGCCTATCATCCGCAGACAGATGGCCAAGCAGAGAACCTGAACGCAGTGGCAAACTTTACCTTAAGGCTTACATAGCGCAATGCCCAAAGGTGTGGGATGATCATCTTCCACTGGCCAAATTTACGTACAACGCAGTGTACCATAAGTCACTTAAGATGTCTCCGTTTCGGGCCTATATTGGTTTCTTGCCAAGAATGCCAATTGACGTCCTCGTACCAACTCCGAGTCCCGACCATCAGTCAACAGTCAGCTTGGAAGCCGACGAATTCGCCGAGCAGATGACCTCAGTCCTACGCATGCTAAGAGAGCGGCTGGAGGAAGCGCAGACAAAGATCATTCTGAAGGCCAATAAGTCTCGCCACCCGCACAACTTCAAGGTGGGAGACTCAGTTTTTCTCAATACCACACTCCTCCCGATTGGCTGTGCAAATCTCACCAAATCTGAGTCGTCAAATCTTAACTCGAGGAAATTTCAACAACCATTCTGTCGCACGTTTCGCATCACCGAAGCCATCGGTGTCAATGTTATCAGGTTGGATATGCCTGTTCATTGGAGAATGCCAAATGTCTTCAATGAATCCCGTTTGAAACGAGACCGCATGGATCATGGCCAGGAACATTCTCCACCTCCGCCATTATAGACGATGATTGATAAGGATCCGGAATATGAAGTGGAAGCAATCCTTGAGCATCAGGGCTCTTCAATCAAAACCCTACAGTACGAGGTGAAGTGGCTTCGATATCCCGAACTGGATTGGTAGCCATTGGCCAACCTGAAAGGTGGATGCAAAGAGTTACTGCGGCAGTACCACCAAGAAAAGGGTCGTTTGGTCTATAAGTGGATGCAGGAAGGTTAAGAATGGGTTTTCGATGGGTTTTCATTGGCAGGAAGGTTAAGGATGGGTTTTCATTGGTTCATACTGGGTTTTCGCCCGGGCCAGAGTTTTTGTGTTTCGGAATATTCTTTTGGAGTGGGCACTAGTTTTTTTGAGCCGCGGATTGTTGTGGGAGGTTCTGCTGTATACTCAATGTGCGGCTCCGTACGGCTCTGTGCAGCCCAGCTACGACTCGGCTATAGCTCACGGCCCAGGTTACCTGTGTATCACTAGCTAGTCAATGAAGCAACCTTCTGGCAACCTCTCATATAGATATATGTGACGATTTTGATATCATTGATATGGCAGAATAGCCATATATATATGGTACCTCTGACTGTGCAGGCTTTGTCAGGCCAGTTCAAAGGACGAAGTGTACAGCAACTCTAGTTATTATGAGCTCTATATCTGTCAATATTCAGGATATATAGAAACAAAATGTGAATAAGCAATGGTAGAGTGGTAATCTATATTTCTTATGTCTTTTGGCTTTCTGCTTCTTCTGATAGGGCATAATTATTTCAATTGTGTCATTTTCTTGGTGACTATTGGGAAATGTCTTGCATTTTGTAAATATATGATGAACATGCAGTAAAGATACCATATTAAAAACATGCAAAATGCTGGATCAATTGTGATATTATTTATACATTTTTCCAATCAAAATTAAAGATAAGATTAGAGTAGATATAGATATAATATACAACAGGTAGGCAATAATGGGATAATATACATGGTTCATATATACCACAGCACACTGGAATTTATCTCGGCAGAAGTCTCAATACAGTTTTGGCTGTTATTTCTCTTGCCACAAAGATAAACTATCAGATTATGATTCATATTTAATAAATTGTAGTAATGATATTGAATTTGACTGAAACATATTTAATGACAGTCAAAAATATTAATATGAATGATTGGATTGATTAAATTAAGAATATCAAAAGTTATATATTCAATAGTATGCACCCATTGTTGGATCTGTTTAATACACCAACAATTTGTACAGTTCCACAATATTGAGTTAATCCGAACCATTGTTTTTGTTTCACTTCTACTATCAATCCAAACTGTCAAATAGAAAATGCTTTAGTTCCAATTTGAACCCGACCTGGAGCCTTCAGGTTGTAACTGTTGCTCATACTGTCTTGTCTTTGTCTGGCTTCGTGATTTTTTCCACCATACTACTGGGACAGGCTGACCATGTATCAATATGAAAATGCATTCTATGCTGTATTTGTTGGTAGTTGTACCACACCAAGGCTTAATCTTGAAAAATACAACCAGCAAAAATAATCTTGTCTTTATTATTGTGATAATCATTTTTGAAGTATCTGGAACTGTAACCTACTCCTGTGATCCAATAGCAGTAGGATTCATTGTTGTCCTGTTGGTTTCCTCCACCCTTGTAGGGAAGTGCAAATTTTTGTGTCTTACTTGCATTAGGAGATCTTGGTGGCTGGGGTGGTACTTGTGGTGGTAACAGAGGTGATTCGCTATTATCTATTTCCCCTGGAGGTTGAAGTAGTCAGTGAACATCATTTCCACTACAAGGGAAACAATCACTACTTGAGTAGATACTGTGAGACTGAAAGCCACAAGGTGGATCTCTTCAAATTTCCCCTGTGCTGTCTCTGTTTCCCTTGGGCCCTGGCAGCATAGCTTCTTCCACCCAGATTCTAGCCTGATCTCCTATAGTGAATTGAAGGCTAAATTGGTGATCTTTAGGCTCAGCATTCCCTGTCTTCAGTGTCAACACTGATCCAACCAGAAGGTAAATTGAGCTTGTTATTCTGTCATTTGAAAGCTTTATCTCCAAGGCCATTGTGAATTCTTTGAATTTTGGCTCAAAGTCTTTCTTCATTCCTCAGTTTGCCATCCTCCTTTTCCTCTTTCCTCTCTCTTCTGTTTCTGTACTTCTTTCTGTGCATTCTGCCTCTTCATTGCCTCCGCTCAAATCTTTACATATAATCCAGACATTCTTTTCCCATCTTCTCATACTTTGAACCAAATGGTCTTGAGTTCTTGCGATTGAAGGTATACCGGAAGGGTAAGGTATATGAAAGATCATTCACAATTATCAAGCTGAGTTGAGAGGTAATTCTATGCTTGATCAAAATATTGGATTTGCTTACTGAGAGCCGATTCAAGCTCTTTATAATCCTTGGTGCATTGGGTTGTTATCACAGTAAAGGCTGTGTGGATGATAGCCACAAAACTGTGGGATTTGATCAATATATGAAAATACATCTCCAATTCATTGCTTTCCATCTTTTCCACCCCAATGTAAATGGCATTATATATTACCTTCTGTCCATTGATGACCTCTTTGTCAGCTTGTACCACATCTGGGTGTGATATTCATATTTTGAAATTCTTTTCTTTTGCTTCCTGAATTCAAGTATCTATTGGTTCCAGATGCCCATTGATTTTATCTAAATGATGAATAACCTTGTCTGGAATATCATTCTTTATAATAGGCTTGTATTGCATCACTTGTTTATCTTTATCACCTGATCGAATCAATACATTTTCTCTTTTCCTGAAAGTGTAGGCTTTCTCTACCATGGTATTCAATTTAGCACGGCTTCTAACTATTACCACTGCACTAGAAACCATTTGTTCAATCGATGAATCGGATAACAAGTTTTCGATTCTTGCTGTAGCTGCATCAATTGTCTGCAGTCTGGATACTTCGAGGTATACAATCAGTGTGCCTATTCTTCGAACCAATCATATGGCACTTGGAATTTATCCACACAGTGTACTCGGTCCAAGGATAATAGGAAAATATTTGCAGACCGCATCAGAACTATTTGATGTGAACCGAATTCAATCAAAATAAAAGCATTTTGCAGAAGTATTTCTTTGCTAACAATATAATGTCACACTGTGAGTGACACTCCAAATTTGAGAGTCAAAATCATGTCTGTACTTGCTTCAGGACTGGATATGATAATGGTTGATTAGAACCTTTACATGGGATGTCAAAAAATTGCATGAAGATTCTCAATATAATGAATAGGCTTTCCAATTGGTATGTTTTTAAGGCTTGTTCTTCTTGCTGAGACAGTTGATGCCATTTCTACCTACAAAGAAATGGAAGGTCTTTATATCTTTGTTTTCACCCAAACAAAATATAGCTATCTATGCTTTTTTCCAGAGCTCCTGTATCACTTACAAATAAATGTAATTTCTTTTCCAACTTCAGCTGGCCTCTATCTTTCCTTCTTTGAATCATCATAATCATTGGATTGTACTCAGACCAATGGTATTATCTCCGCCATTTGCCCCATGGCTTCGATCTTTGGACTATTGGTATCGTTTCTGTCTTGTATTCACTGAACGAATAAGCTTTATTTGATTCAGTGTAGCTGTGTGGTTTCGGAGAAGCATCTATTCTAGCATCGATAGTAAATAGCTTCACTGTTTGGAGTGATACAGTCTCTAGCTTGGTTGTTCACAGCAGTGTTTTCTCTAGCTTCATTTGATATATAGTAGCTTCACTATTCAGAGTGGCATGTTTCCTAGATTCATTCGGTAGAGAGTAGCTTTGCCATTAAGAGTGATAAGTTCTCTAACTTGATTCAGTAGAGAGTTGCTTTACCATTCAGTGCCATACAGTCTGAAGCTCTGGTAGAGTGTAGGTTCACCATGTGAAGTTGTGTATTATTTGAGTTCATTTGGTGGAGAGTAGCTTTGCTGTTCGGAGTTGTGCATATGCTCTCTTGGCTCAGCTCTCCGGAAAGACTGATCGCCAATCCCATCTCAATCCAGCAGATTGAAAGTGATCATGTGGATCCTCACTCCCAGTGTTTGATTCTAGGTATAACAGATTGAAGACAGCTTTGCTATTTTTATCAGTGCATTCTCTAGGTTCATTCAGTGCAAAGTAGCTTGGCTCGTATCAGTGGTATATTTTCTATTCTCAATACATATGAACTTTGCTGTTCAGTGTGATATACTTTCTTGATACGGCTGGTAGAAAAAAGCTTTACTATTTGGAGTGATACATTTACTAGCTTTGCTCTGCTCGACATGATATGTGATAACTGATGATATTATCATTGGGAATGTCATAAGTGATTGTAAGGAATTCCACTCCAACATCATTATATTTGGTATACCATATCATGAATGAATATATTTTTTGCCAATGCTAATTTGACTGCATTGGTTCTTTGTAACTAAATAATTGTCTATATTCCAGCCTATGGATAATATGACTTCCAACATATGGAATTTCATATGGTATACATAATGAATAGATGTTGGGTATTTTGTATTACACAGTCCCCAATCTGTATAGTGTTGAACCATTGGTTCCTGTTCGTTTCTACTGACCAGCTGTATTGCACTGTGTGAAGGCAATCCTGGTTGCCTACCAAGAATGCCAGCGACCATTTAACAAAGTGTATGCCTTTCATACTTTGTATTTCATTATACCGATGTTTGTTTGCAATCTAGACCAATGGATACCATGGGATACTATGCTGATCCAATTTGAATTAGTTCAAATTTTTGCCTGTTTGTTTAAATATATGTAATATATATTAAACTAGGGAGAACACAGTATTACAATGGTTTTGGTGATAAAAGGCAAGTACTTGAATACATGGCAAATTCAATTGTTCAAGCTCTTTAACAGCTATTATGTTTGTATGTAAAATGCTGTTGACATTAGCTACTGAGCTAGCAGCCTCTAATTCCTGTCCTTTTACCAATTCCATATTAAATATGGATAATTGATATTTATAATTGCTTGTAGAATACCATCACGTTATATAATAGCTAGCAAAAATCCTTATTCAAATTGTATGACTACAATGGTACTAACATGTGTTATTAAGTGAATGTATTGAAACAAGAGAACTATGAAGATTACAACAGAACAATTTCCTTTTAAAACTATATATAAGTTCACAATAAAGTTTTTCCCTATATGCTCCCAGTTGCCTTATATAGCTGGCAGTGATTTATACAAGCCAACGAGTTTTCCAGCCTATTAATTAACATGTATCTATGTATTGTAATCCTTTGTATAGTTTTATATTCCTTTCTACTTTTCTGTCAAAAGAAATACTATTGCACTATTGTCTATATTTTTGCTACTATATAATCCTCTTTTACAGCAGTATTAAATATTAAATCTCTGTTAGCAGATTTAATACTATCCCCAGACTCATAACTGATTTCCAGATCCTATGGTCTGTCCATGCAACTCCCCCAACCTTACTGCAAAAAAGACCAGCAGTGGCTCTTTTGGATAATGTCTTCTCCAATAGCGAATATAATTTGCTATTCAAAAGACTTGTAAATTGTATCAAGTGTGGCTTTGTCAACCAATCTGCTGCTACACAATCCACCTCCTCCTGCTACTACCCTTTCCCCTTCCGCTGTAACACCACCCACCCCATCCTGCTATTGATGATAGAACTCAACAAAACGATTTCTTTCATAATGAGACACAGTGGCCAGTTATATTGGGTGCCAGCTCAACCAGTTTTCAATGGAGGTTTTGAATTTTTTGTGAAACTGCTTATCCTCTTTCGGCAGCAAACCCTACACTTCAGTCAGTTTTCTTCATCAGTAAAGTCAATTGTCTGTTCCCAATAGCCCCGGCACCCGCTGGAGGTTCTGGAGATTGATTTTGAACCATGCATTCTGCGGACCTTCTGAAAGTTTTCCGGGACTCTCAATTGCAACCTCAGGGCACTCCTTTGTTCTTCCCGAAGCCTTGCAGCAGCTGCAGGGGATTGTTCTCCTACAATAGTACACTCCATAGCCATATCCGATACCTCTACAGGTGCTCAGGGAGACTTCCATATTGCATTACTGAACTCAATAGCCACTTCGGATGCCTTTAAGGATACTCCTGGAGATACCAGAAGCACTCCAAAGACCTCTGTGGCCACATCGGAGCTCTCTGTGGAGCTCTGGTAAATTCTAGGATGCCCCAGGAGCACCTGAATCTATATCATCCTGTCCAGATAGAATTATGGTGTGTCACCCTTTTTCAAATGCACATATAGCATGCATATCTCCTTGGCATTCATTTACAGCAGCCTGCTGCTATCAACCGAAAGAACATATATCAACAGTGCGCCCCCGAAGCATCTTGGCACGGCTGAGATTAATGGAACACAAATACCCAGAATCACAGCCCCCGAGAAATGCAACCCCTGACAAACCCAACACCTGAAGAACACAACCTTCAAGAAATACAATCCCTGAGAAACCCAACCCCCAAGAAACACAACTGCCAAGAAATGGACTCTCACTTGAACAGAGCTGCTAGGTCCTCAGTTTCCTCTCCTGTGGTATATTGTACTATATCACTGGTTGAGTGCATGACAGAGTTTGCAATTCTTGTATCCATATAGTTGCCCATATTCTCAATGATGGCTGCCTTGTGACCAGAACCAATGCAATTCTAGTGTCTCTGGCTTCTTTCATACAAGGCTATATCAAACATTAGTAGTCATTAATTATAGGATCGAAGGTGCACACTGATGGCTGATTATCTTCCAGTTGATGTTCTGAGAGGATTCGTTCTTCATTCCTTTCTCATAATTCATCAAGACAACGTTGAGTGTGATGTCAGCCAAGCAAATCAATTGGAGAGTCATTCGCCTGTCCCCAAATTTGTTAGAATGCTCTTGTCTGCCAAAATAGGTGTAGGAAGTGAAGAAGTGAGCAAAGATCAGTGTGGCAGGCTTGCATCTCACATGATACCAGACTTTCTTCATACTGTTTGGGTGATCTTCCCAGTTTCCAATCCCAGTGTTAGTATTCAGCAAAGCGGCACCCTGCTGTAGACATAGACGCTTCTCTTCCATCATCAACAAGTATAGTAAAGTTACAATATGTATTGCTGTAGCATCTCATCGACCCCGCATACCACTGACTTTCCCCTACAACTTAATTTCATTGATAATCAGTACTATTGAACTTTGAAATGTGGAGAATACTTTGGATATTCACAATTCCATGTGTCAGTCCATCGATCTGCTTGCGGAGTCCACTGGGTCACTCCCAGATATGTTGTGTGCTGTGGAGTGCGCCAACAGAGCTCTGTTGGACGGTCATGGCGTCAAGGGCTTTATTCCATCATCGGGAAAAAAACCAAGTCGCGCCCAGGACGTACGTAGGTCTGGGGTGCATCGGGCGCTCATATCGAAACCTTTTGAGCCTCAACGTGGCGTGACACTGCACGTACGTATACACGACCCTGGGGGTTGCGTTTGCGCCGCCTGACCTAGTATTCCTTACTAACGCAGCCATGCAGTGCACCCATTTCTTACTGACGCAGTATCCCTGTTACTGACGCAGTATCTCTTACCGACGCAGTTATACGGTGCGCACACCTATTGATCCACAATACTAATCATATGACGCCTGAGTGCAATGTATACCTTGACATAACGCACTGTTCACTGCATGCGTCATTTATACGATGCCTTGAATTGCACTCACAGCTCGGGCGACGGATACAGTACAGTGACGTTAATGTGCATGATGTTCGATATTAAAGCCTAATATATACAGTTTCCCGTTCCAAATGCCATCCTACACGTCGCAGCCAGCTTGAAGCACATCCTCTAAACTGCTCTCTCCATCGCAGTCATCCACCGATTCCGACTCTATGTCCTCGTCCTCATCCACATCCTCATCCTCTTCCTCGTCCGCCACCCCCTCATTCTCGACCTGATCATCATCCAGCTGGAGGCCACGATATCGCTGGGCACGACTCCTGGCACTGTGTATGTCATCATGCTCGTTGTCATTATCATTGTCGCTATCGTCAACCCTATCCTCATCATCGAAAGACAAATCATTAGCAATGGGGATGCGGATCGCTGAAATGATCGGAGTCTCAATGTCCGGCTCCATCATCAGAGCTTCTATCGCAGTCTTGTTTAACACCACCCGACGAGGTTTGGTACCAACGGCAGGCGTGTTATTTGCTCCATTCTCACGTAGAATGAGGTTGTTGAGAGCCGCCCGTATGGACTTGATTACCTTCTGTCTTAAAGGAGATGGGAGATCGTTCCAAATATTCATGAGATCGGTGTAAGTCTCTGCAAAATGTTAAAGCAATTGCATGCATTGTAAAGGCCATACTTACCGCCGTCATTATCTCGATTGAAGTAGTACTCCCACTCGGGCCTTTTCCGCCGGATCTCGAAGTAATCGCTATCAACCTTTGTTGGAGCTGAACCTCCATTCCTTTGCCACTCTGTCAGTGCGTGATGCAATGCCATACATGTGAACACAATCAGTGCCGGGGGTGTCTGTTCTCGAATCCAATCATGGAAGCCCTCCAAATGCCTGCCGCGTTTGCATATTCGTTGGAAGAAATGGAGGTATAGAAATCGTGGAATCGCCTCGGCAAGAAAGTAGCTAGCTCGTTCCTGGTGGTGTTAGCGATGCTGAGAATGGCTGACAGGACTCACCTCAGGTTCGTTCGTACGATCGCATTGGCGCACAGTCAATGTAAAATCTGAAAGTAGTTGGTCAATGTGTATGAGGCGCTCATCATCGTCTTCGAAACGATGCAAGTTGTATAGTCTCCCTACACGATCACGGGCCATCTTTATCAGGTGCGATCGGACTGCATTGCAACTGTTTTTAATCTGGCATACGGCCAGTTAGTCAATGTGAATGCAATTCTGGGAGATACTGAACTATCTTGAGACACTGCTTCTGACGTTCCGGGAAGCTAATATTGACTCCTTCCTGCCTGCATGCCTTGGGCCAGCAATACTCTACTGACATTGTGTAGAAACAATGTTAGTCGGTATCTACCACTCTCGAAATTGTATAAGCTACCAGCATTAACTCAGCTTCAGTTGGAAATGGTCTCTCGCTCAGTAGTTGTTTCTCCATCATGCGATGCATTGTCTCCAGTACAGCAGTAACTCGAAGGTCACCTGGTGCAAGGACACTTCGACTCCCATATCATTTGCTCCTGACTGACAAAGTTGACGGTGTATTCGGCGGGACATGTGATGAGTTGTGAAGCCGATGATGATGATGGGTGTGGACTCCGGAGATGACTAAGGTTCGTCGCTGAACGAATACCGACGGAAATGACACTGGGTGATGGCGATATTGAAATGGAGGTTGCATTCGGCGGGGGCAGAGACGGCTGCAGGGCTGCAATGGGTGTAGATGCTGAGGTGATCTGAGTAGTCGAACCTTCGATACGTGAAGCTGTAGCCTTCGTCCGCTTTCCCTTCTGCCTGTCAGCCTGCAAGTGAGTTTCCTCTTTATACTGTTTGCAAAACGTAGCATTGGGGAGACAACTCCAGGAGTGGCCGGTGTTGCTTTTGGAATTGAGGATGTGGCCTTGTGCAGTGGCTTTGTTGTTCGAGTCATTTTCAGAAAGCAGAACTGGCAGAAAAGCAGAAAGAGTGGATGCAGTTGCGAATTCGACTCCACGGTGCAGACGAAGGTTAAAGCAGTGTGGAAAAGGACCGACATGTCGCTGTGAAAAAGTGGTCTCATAAAGGGGCAGATTCACACCATATTGTATTAGCTTGTCACGAAAATGTCGCGTACAATCTAAAATACGACTCCTGAGATGGAGATACAATCCTTGCTAGCCCAAATACAATGCTCGATATTAGAAAACCAACGCCAAAAATCAAATCCCTAACGCGTCGTTAGCTTGCAAGTCAATTGCTGGAATGATAAGGGATGTAATGAAAGAGTGAATCAAACACTAGCATCCCCCGGCCACGAAAACAAAGACAATAATTCTAAGAAAACCCAAATGAGACTAAAACAACTCTGTAAAATGTAAAAAACGACTCCACCCGGCCCAAACACGAACCTAACACGTGTGTCAGTATGCTATTCATTCGCAGCACTATTAGACGTACCAAAAATCATAAGTCAAAAATTCCTCCAGGTGGAGTCAAACTCAACGCCTCGAGCTGTGTAAACCTCATACTGGGATTGGCATCTTGGTGCGTGCCAATTGCTACTGACCCAATGGCTTAACACTCTCTGACTCTGGCGCATCGTCATACATTGCCTCACGCTCTATCAACACCCCGCCATTACCGACCTTATCCCCCGCTGCACCTCTTGTGATCTCTCGTTCCTTAATTGTGCAACGACCAGTTCATTCATTGATTCCTCCAGCACAGATAACGACTCCTTTTCAAGCGGCGCAGCGGTCATGTCTTGGAGAGGGGCAATCTTGACGCGGCGAGTGGCAGTCACCTCCGGTTGTGTCTTTGCTGGGTGGTTCATTGCGACGAACCAGGCAGCAGGGGTCGGGCAATTGGTCGGTTTGGAGGCACCAGTTGTTCTCGGAAGAAATGGTTGAGGTTGTAGTGGTGGTGTTCGTGGAGTTGCCCTTGCAATAATTGGAGGTGCAACTGCCATTGCCTTCAGAACAGCCACAACGATGAGAGGGTTGTAAGCTGTAACAGAGATGAAGGTGGCCACGGAGTCGTTGCTATTCAGTCGAATTGCATCACATGGCCTCAGAGAGGTTTCGCCCGGCATGACTAGACACCCAAGAATATAATTGACATCCCTGGCGGGACATAGGCGACTGACAGCACGTTGTAAAGTCTTTGCGGTGGGATTCTCGACTCGTGAGAGATGCCATCTGTTTGTGCTGTGGTGCACGAAGACGTCGTCCCAACGGAGGTATTTTTCTGGGTAGCTTTTAGGGTCAATGATGCAGACTCTGAAGGTGTATGTGAGGTTTGGGGCGGTAGGGATGGCATCGGTCGAAATGTTATCCAGTTTTCGTTTCTTCTGAGGGACATGGGCAACAATGGTAGGTGGCGTTCCATGTTTGTGGGATGGTGGGTTCAGCTTCGGTTTCGCAGGATACCAGCTGCCTGTCTTTGCATGGGCTTTGCCACGTTTGGAGTCGTCGTCGCAGGAGTCGTCGGAGTCGGAGTCGTCGCAGTCGGAGTCGGTAGGTAGGGGTGGGTTTTCTTTGTGATACCGATTCATCTGGACCCGAGTTTTGTCGAAACAGTCCCGGAGAAACGCCCGGAACCCACTCCACCATTCAATGTGTCGTGGTTGTGTTGATGCCCGCTGCTTCCACATTCCCTGAAACTGTCTAAAGTGCCTTGTACTCACTGGGTCCATGAAAAGGATATCATACATCAAGTCAATCGCACCATCATCCTTGACACCGTGAATGGCATACATCCGAATATGGCCCCGAATGTGCTCGGCCATGAACTGCTTCGCGAAACCATCTAGGAGTAGAGTGTCCTTAATGGCATCGGTTTTGGAGGGGGTGGATGGATCTTTTTGGGTGGCATCGCAATGTTCTGAGCTTTATATAAGAGGGGTAAGAGGGGTAAGGCAGGGTTAGGGTTAATGTGTCAAAAACAATAATCAGAGTAAATAAGTAAAGATGGAGTGATAGAGAAGATGGAGAAGAATCGAAACGGAGGGAGTATACGGCAGTATATATACAGTGCAAAGTAACCATCCAAGGTGCTAGAATCGTGGGAGTGGCTCGCAGGCCAAAGCGTTGGTGATATCAAACATCGTACTCGAGAAGGAGCTTTCCTGGTTGTGAGTCACAATCGGCACTTCTTTCCAGCCTGAATCATGCCAGCATGTTTCATTCGACTCTGAGAGCCATTTGAAACACTCCTAGAGTCTTGTCAAGTGATTGTTGGGTCAAAGCGTCGAAATCTGTCAGTTTGAGTCCCTACCGTACGGCTGTGACGTCAAGTTCCAACATAATGACGCAGTGCGGTTTCATTAACAGTCGGGACCTGCCATTTAGAGTGAGAGAAGTGTCACCGGCATCTCTGAGGTGCAGAGACCTCCGGGCACACCGGTTTCACTTGGTGCCGTGGTGTCATGAACTCTGAAGACGAGTCTTGGCACAAAAATGAGTATATCGCATGTTTTCGCCCAAGGTTCGCCCAGTCAAGTGCACTAGCAGCCCAAATGCACTTGCAGCCAAGTGCATTTAGAGCCCAAGCCACTTTCAAGCCCGCTTGAACGGCAAATGGTCCAAATGGAGGTGAAGCTTTAGAAATACATGTTTTATGGACGATATCTCCGCCTTGAAGAGCCTCCATGGCATTACGCTTAATTCCACTACCCTTGCATGGCAACGACCCATGCATGGCAACGCTCAAGACATTCTGTATTCAGCTCTCAGCATGTTCTACATCCGTGCACCATGGCTCCCATACGAACTTCGAATCATTTGTGTCTGTATGCTTGAAACCGTACAAGTCTGACCTGTGCTCTACAAACACATTGAAAGCGATCATCCTCGATATCCGCCCAACGCCTTGAAGCAAAGACAGACTCCAAGCCACATGAACACGTTCGAAAAACTTCCAGCAATGCGTTCATAATTCTCAGAGTGGTTTTCATGCTAACCATAACCACGTTGACGATCCCGACGCGTTTCCTCCGTTGCGCACGTCTCCTTCTCAGAACCATCCGAATTAGACTTGAACACAATTGCAAACTTCTCATATCCCGATGCCGGTGCCCTGTCGCATATGTTCCGACCGACGATGAGCACAACGCTGAGCAATACTTTGACAACCCCTTCCATCCATTCAACAGTGAGGAGGAGTACAATTTTACAGAGCTGGTTACATCAAAAGGTCTTCCCGCAAGCGTCATCGACGACTTACTGAAGGGCAACTGCGGCCTTAAGAGAGTGTACGCGATTCTCTGAAATCGAATTACCACCTCCGACAGAAAATTGACGCAATGGAGGATGGACTCGGCCATGGCTCCTGGAAGAAAGCTACGTTGCAGATGGCATGGAGTGTGCAGCATCCAGATGCAATTGAGTTTTGGCACCGTGATATTATAATTGTGCAAAATGGCTACTCCGGCAGCCAGCATATGAGGAACATCTTACTTATACTCCGAAACGTTGCTTCAATGATTCTGGGCACCGTGTTTACAACGAGATGCATACTGGAGACAGGTGGTGGGATAAGCAGGTAAGCTTCCTTCTTATGCCGTTTACAATGCTCACAATGATGTAGACAACAATACCCGCCGGTAGCACGCTGGTGCCGATGCATTCATGTCTGACGCCACCCACCTCACAACATTCTCAGGCGACAAGAAGGCATGGCCGATATATATCACGATCGGCAACCTATCAGCAGCCGCACGGATGAAGCACACAATGCACAGCGTGTTGTTGGTCGCTCTTTTGCCCATTGCCATCAAGATGCGTGATGTCCCGCTCAAAAGAAGAAATGCTCAGAGAGAGCATAATCGAATGGTCTCTCAGAACGTGCTACAGCATGTGTTGCAACCCCTACTTGATTTTGAGACTCGCACCTTCTATGCCCGCTGTGCCGATGGCAACTTCAGGCATTGTTATTCGACACTGGCTGCATGGATGGCCGATTACCCCGAGCACCGTGACCTTCACAACATCCAGAATGGTGTATGCTACTGGTGCGAATGCCCCAGTTTGGAGATGGGTAATCTACCCCACCGACATAAGCGACATAATCTCCGGGATCATAATATGTATCGTATGCTCTCGGATTCAAATACACCTCTCAGTATTGCCGAACTCAAACGCCATGATGTGAATCCAGGCTTCAACATCTTATGGTATCTCGATTGCGTCACAAGCGATCTTCCTACGACTGATCTGCTCCATACGATGCAAATTGGAATGTTGAAGCAGCTCCTGACATGGCTTGACGAATTTCTCAAGCAGCATAAGCGGCTTGACAAGTTCAACGATATTTGGCTCACGGTGCCTGCATACCTTGATATGACAAAGCCAAGATGTGCATATGAGGAGGTTTCGCGTTGGAACGGAGGAGAAATCAAGACAATGACACGATTCCTTGTGGGTGTTGTACGCAATGCTCTGCGGGACCCAAGCCCCTCTCAGCGTAGTATTTTTGACCATGCAGTTGAGTGCTTTCGCTCTCTTATTGAGTTCTATTTCTATTGCCAGTATGACTCTCACGATGATGAAACGCTGGACCTTTTGGATGATGCTCTAGGTCGCTTCCACGATTCGAAGGATGTGTTTCAACAATTCAGGGCTGGCAAACGACTTGCAGCAGACGCCGAAGAGAGACGTACGGAATTATGTGCCGAGCGGGATGCCGAGTTGGATTCGGTGGAAAACAAGAAGAAAACAGCAGCCTTTCGACAGCGCATTCACGTTACATGGAAAGATATTATCGATGCAGAAATGGCCGAATACATTGAAGATGGTTGCGATTTCAACTGTCCCAAGATCCATCTCATGCAGCACTTCCGAGAGCAGATACAACGTTACGGATCGCTTAAACAGTGGTCGACAGAGATCGGAGAGAGCTCTTACCGGAAGCAGATTAAGGACCGGTTTAATACCTCGAATACGACTGGTGATTACTATTCTCAGATGATCAACTACTACTTTCGGAGTGATGCATTCGCTGTCAGAAAGGCCAATCGTGACGCATGGAATCGTAAACGAGCTGCTCCACAGGCGACGACGGAAGTGACGACGGAAGCAACCACTAGACGTCGTTTATTGAGGTTCATATCTCCCAGCAGCACAACGGAAAAGAGAAAGTCACGAACTTTCAAGGCCTCTTGAAAACAATCGGTGACGACGTCCTCCGAAATGAACTATAAGATGCCACCTGTCGTTTCTTACACTCCAAGAAGATCATCATCGATTCAGATGATCTCTTAAACAGCGCTGCCGCAATTTACCATGGATTGGAGGTTGAATCACGCAATATGCATGGCGAGCGCATTATTCAGAAGCTCAGATGTACTGGAGATCAACGATGGTATTCAGGGGCTGCCCGCCATGACTGGGTATGGGTTCAGACTTCGCAATGTAAGGAGGGGCAGGAGCTGTCTCACAAGGCACTGCAGGGACGTGTACCGTACCGTATGCTTCGTCTATTCAAGCTGCGAGTCGTCCATTGGCGCAGCAAGAATACCTTTTGGCTAGCATATGTTGAAGTAACAAAGCCTGCCAACGGTCGAATGCCGGAAAGTGCATTGCAGCTTGTCAGGGTAATGAAACTATGTTCTGGAGGTGCATATGCAGTTATTAGTGCAGGAAATATTGTGGGTGCGGCTCACTTAATTCCAGAGGAGCCCATTTCGTCAAAGTCGGAGAATAAAAGATGGATAGTCAATAGTCATATAGACCTAGCGACCTGGAACGACATTTATTATATGCTGGAGCATGAGTTGAATACAGTGGTGAAAAGGGTATAAACGATGTTCAGAAGTGTAAATAGATTTAATAGACTTAATCAAGACTACTTTGCGAAACGCTGACGGTATGGTGATATATGCAGTGCGTAACGAATGCATCCGGGGGCAGGGATTTTCTCCCGATGATGTCTTATCGGAAATATCCAATTCGTTCCCTCGAGAGGCCAGCCAGGGGTTTTCAGTATACAGATCTAATCTCAAGAAGCCCATTGCGAAATCGAAAGCTGCTTTGTTATGCAGTGGCACCTGGCCAATGTGTATTCTCTTCGTCTCCGATGCACCTTCAATAGGTAGAGGGGTTGCTGAAGAATCTCAACTCCTTGCTGGCCGCTGTCTGGCATGGTTCACTGGAGCGAGGAACGT
The DNA here is from genome assembly GCA_015178995.1 of Trichophaea hybrida. NCBI lineage: Eukaryota > Fungi > Ascomycota > Pezizomycetes > Pezizales > Pyronemataceae > Trichophaea > Trichophaea hybrida. The sequence continues at coordinate 31,729 of WHVE01000871.1, read as the reverse complement.
GGTATCTTGTCTTTATGATTGAGCTGAAGCGCCTTGAAATGATTGTGGGCATGACAACAACCGACAATGGGTTCGATTGGTGCTTCTGGGGTTGAATATCAATTTCTTCATTTGGGGTTGGGCGATCACCTGGACAGTATCTGACCAAGTCCATGTCGGGTCATTTGAGGCTGCCATGTGCGTGTATCAATTCCATTCATGAGTTGACAGCAGCTCATCATCATCACAGTTCCAAACGGTAGTGGAATTGATGCCATACTTGTGGTGTTCATTATCATCTTCTTCGATATTGTCCAGTTTCTTCCCGTGGCCCTAAAGGTTAGCTTGATACAATTTTGGGACTCATCTAGCCTTACATGTGTCAGAATGCATAGAAAACCATTTTGACTGGCTGTCCATGCTGAGTACTCAAAATGTCGCTCAAGAGATATGGTAATGTTTGGATGTTACGAGGCCATTGATGATACCAATATATCAAAATGTCATTTCAGGAAAAGAGGTCTGAATAAAGCTCAGGTGTAGTTGGAGAATGTGTTTTTTCTTATTGGAAACTGAAGGTGACACAGTGGTTTGCATCGAAGAGGACAACCTGTTCATTCCCACTGATGTTGAGGAGCACCTGTGCTGCTGCTCCGTATACTGAGATCAGGAATCTGTTGGTGAGACGAAAGGATAATTCGGCTTCTGCACTGCTTACAATTGTGAGGTGGCTAGATTCAGATTCGAAACCGGTGGAGCTAGATGAAAGCTCATACTCTGCATCAGAGTGTTCAGGAGTGCATGAGCTGCCGATATCTGCTATGTCACCAGTTATCATAGCCTACCAACCATGTGGATTGGTCTGGATCCCTGAGAGCTACCAGTGTTCTTACCATTGGGATACTGATGTATCAAATTCCATTTTGGCATCAACATTGCCCCAGGGAATCTCTGGCCTTCAATGGTCCATGAATGTGTCAAATAATCTGCCATAGAAGTAGCTGCACTCGGACGATTGGCACATGTGAATTCATATTCGTTGCATGTCAAGCATTGCCTTCTGTGGGACCGGATTGAGTTACCAGTAGCTTGATATTTTTGAGCACTAGCAGCAGAAAGTGATCAGGCTCGATTTGACTAACCAGCACTCGAATAGGTAAACTGTAATGAATTATCATTCTTAGTGGCCGATTGTTTTCTGGATCACTCTTCACGAAGTGCCGCTTCAAGGTCCCGCTGTTGCCATTATTGTGCTGAGCAAAGAATCATTTTGTGGTGTGGGACTGCATCAGAATCCCAGATACACCTCTTGGACAGTTTCTGTATCCCAAAATTGAGATGCCACTGCAATTGAATCTATGTAGTACTGCACCACAGCTATATGCAATCTCAAGCTAAATGCACATAGTATTATCTGTTGTGTGAATCGTGTGTATCCAGATCCAGTCCGTTCACCTGCACACAAGATCCGGTCGTGGAAAGCATTCACCGAATGCTAGATCAACTTGGGACTATAGTCCAGTTGGAGCTGTGATGATTCGAATGGCAGGCAGGAGAATGAAGCTGCAGGTGTGCAGAGATGATAAATGGGAACAAGACAGAATAGAGCAGAAGGGACAAAATCATCATCTTATGTTGGCAGTTGCCAGGGTGATGCTTCAGGGCATGCCAAACTGCCATTCTGAACAATCAAATGACTATCTGCTGCTATGATGTTTAACCTAAGAACCTATTGTCACTTGATTTTTGCATACTCTGAAGGCTTTGAGCAGGAGCACAGTTTGCCATTGAAGGTTGGGTGGGCCACACAAACATATGAAACATTGCTGGTACTGTGATAGAAGCCGGTAGCATTGGCAGAGCATAGTCTTAGTGTGCGGTAAATGTACAGGGGACAGTATGGGAAATTAGGATCGAATGGATTCCTATTTCTTGTATCATCTACCATGCGGTCCATGCCTTCTCTTTCAATTGCTGGTTTTGGGCAAACAAGTTTCACCTAATAGCACGACCACTGGTTCTCTACACTCTGGACCACCACCATACCTAATTCTTCACAATTGCATTCTGTTTCTTAGGTGATATCAAGTTGATATATACTGTAACCCAAAGCCATCGATTCTCTAACATCTAGACCTAATCACACATGATGAAGAATGGAGATATTGAAAATCTAGCCTATTTTGTAGAAGAAACCCAGCGATAGCCAAATAAATACCCCTACCCAAACTGCATACAATCACAAAGAATACTCCCAGATGCACCCCAACAAATCAAAAAACATTCTGAATGACCCATAAATGAAATCCCATACCCAAGTGCACGTAGCCACACCCAAGCATCTATTCTGATTGCGACAACATTCCAGCCATGATAGTAGTCTCCTCAATGTGTGTTTTGAGGACATTGTAGATGCCCTCCTGGCTTATGATTTGATAATGTATCAGTCCGTGTAAAACATGTAGCAGAGTAGTACCATTGATCATGTGGAGTGGAGTCACTCTATTATTGAGGACATTTGGCCAAGTGTTTACAAGCCAGGTGTAAGACTTATGCATCCGACCCAGTCGTACAATCCATCCAAAAGCTTGCCACTGCTGATTGGGAACCCAAGGCTTCTGCAGAATCTCAGCATGATTGGCAGCCATAAGGTGGAGCCCAGTACCACCAATCTTGGTGGTGGTTTTGAAGACGCGGTACCAGGGAGAATTCTGGATATCACTCATAACTTTGCCATGCATGTTGGTAATATCTTCGGAGACCATGCATATGACCTGGATTTTATGGTAGAAATGATAATGAATACACCATACCAGATGGCAAATGTGGCCTGGCAAATGACTTATAAGTACAGCCTTCTGAGGAAGTGGTGAAAGAACAGGAGAGCCTATACTAGGCTGGTCATCCATCTCAGGAACAGTCACCGAACCTCTGATCAACTCAGGCAGGAAAGGTTCGTGGAGTCATCTGAAATTCAGTCCCTCCCCAAAACTGCTGGCATCCCACTCTTTCTTTCAACTGCTATAGGCAATATATTTGCCTTTTTGCTTCAATGCTAACGAAATGTAAGCCAGCTGCCAGTAATAAATCTGCCAGATGACCCTGTGTTTGCCTTCTAGTGTCTGCCTTCTGAGGCAGGTAACAACATAAACAAGCTGCATCTGTTTCTCCTGAGACCACTCCAGTGTCACTGGATAGCAATCCTCAAATGTGATGTGAACCAGGGGTGCACTGGAAGCCAGCTGCAACTCGGTCCATCAGTGGATTGTCCCTGGGTGAGTGACTTCGGTCATCACAGAGGCAGCTTCTGGCTGAGCTTCAAAAAAACTTCCCTTTGCGATGGCGCATTGAAGGGCAGTGACTGGAGACATCAAAGCCTCAGGACCATGTTCTTTCAACACTCTCCCATTCACAGGTGTATCTTGAATGGTGAACAGCCACCAGAATATGTTTCCCCAGTCCTGAAGTGAGTGGTAGGCCAGTGTCGCCATAACTTGCACATGGAAACCAAATAGGGCTTCAGATACCATGGAGCAACCCTTAGAGTTTGGGCCTTTGAAGTGGTGCACATCATAAAAGATTCCCATCAACCGCTGGCAGTATGTAATCTGGGAAACTGGGTGGTGTTCATTCATTTGCCCCTGGCTTGTGAACACATAGTAGGTGATCACATTGATGTCCCACCGTATCTCGGACTGTTTCACACAGAAGTTGAGGTTTGCATGAGTCAGATCACAAACATCTTCTGCCCAGAGATGGTGCACAGTATATGGAGTCCCTGTCATCATGGTATTGATTGCATCAATATCTGTTGCATGGAAATTTGGGACCACCATACATAGTGCTGGATTCCATTGCAGGAGGTCAGTTGTCTGTATATCCTCAAGTACCTGGAGAAGCTGACAAGGAACAGGGTCAGAGTGAGTGCAAGGGCACCATTGCTTCTGGGCAGCACTGAGTGTTCTGAAGCTCGTGTCTACTGCCTGACAGAATCTGCCAAGCAAGGGGTTAAAGAGCACTGGAAGTGGTATTTCATGGTGATTTTTTCATCTACTGTAATTGACTTGGTATAAACAGCCACAGCCAAGACGGTGAATATCTTTCCAAGTCCCATTTAATCAGCCAGGAGCAACCCAAGAATGTCCAGATCCAAGATCCATCACTGCACAATGAACCACATTGCCCAGATTGGATGTGCAGAAATCTTACTTGTGGAAATAGCATCAACGTGTACTTTGGGCCTCAAATGGTATTTGCAGATGAATTTCTATGTGGCCCAGGACCAAGTAATGCAACTGCTTCTTCAAGATACTCATGCTCGAAGCTGTTGTTGATAGTGGTCATCAGAGGATCATGTGAAACTTGTCTTCGCTTGTTACCTTGAAGCTTGATCTGCTCTTTGAAGAATTATGTATCGCTGCCTAGAATATTGGTGCTGTTAATTTCCTTCACCAGGGCGGCAAGAGCACTTGGGGTTGATGGCACAGGGAAATCAGTGTAGTCATCTAGCTGGGCTGGGGCCATCCTCTAGCCGAGTGTATCAGGTGGTGTACTGGGTGTTCTGGAAAATATCCTTTTGGAGGTTCATGGGGGTACTCCCTACATGGAATTTCCATTAGTCCAGAACTTCATTCATCACTTCAAGTGCTATTAACTTACTCCCTCTCCATCATTGCTTCCCATGGACTCTTCCACTATCGGGATGTTTTCAGGTGGGTCCTCTTCCATTCCACAGGATTGCCTCAAGGAGCAAATTCGCTGCTTCAACTGCAACTGCACAGAAGTTCTGGACCTCCCAATTGCATTTTTCATGGTTCCAAACACTGCCACCAAACTTCTCCCCAATGGTAACTCCAGTGTCTTGTGCAGCTTATTTACTCCACTGGTCGCAATATACGGTCTTGTGAGTGAATAGACCCTTCAGCTTTGCCTCAGAAATCCACTTCAGAAGTTTGAATTATTCTTCAAGTCTTTGCAATGACTTGAATGGAGACACAGAAGTGCCATCTCCGCGTACCTGCACCACAAACGACTGATTTGGGATATTGGCCACCTCAATGAGTGGCTATTTCAGAGGGTATTCATAACTGCTATCCTCCATTTTGCTCCTTCCAGTACCTCCCCTCCAATTGTTTTTGTCATCTTTCATGGTTTTGGTGGCTGTGTCTCACTGGTGGTCGAAGAGATTTCAAATGACATGGTAAATCCAGTTGTACCTGATACTCTCAGAATCATCAAATAGGTCAAAGGGTAGGAACCCCTCATAATACTGGATGAAATCTGAGATAGCTTCTTTCCAAAGTTTGAACTCAGTGTGCTGCTCGATCCACCTTGTCCTCAAGCGGAGTGGTTTGGTCACTCATTGAGGGTCCCAAGAAATCAGCCGTTTGTGCTGCACATGGTTCTCAAACATCAAGATGTGCTGTTCTTTGACCCCTTTGTAACCTGGCCCATCTTTACGATGAGATGCCTGGTGGTGACCTTAGCCCCTACAACTGATGGTCTTGATGGAGAGGGAGGAGGATGTGGGGTGTACAGGGGCCCTCCACCTCCAGGTTCAGGGGGAGGAGAAGGTGGGGTGGACTGGGGCCAATCACCTCCAGATGGAGGAGTATGGGGCTGTGGGGTACACTGGGATCCTTCCGCTCCAGGTGGACCTGGCTGTGGAGGAGGTGGAAGCAGTGTGTGCTGGTCTTTGTCTGGTGGTGGAGACATTGGTTGGTTTGGGTTTGCTGAAGGTGGTGGTGGTCGTAGTGGTGGTGGTAGTGGTGGAGGTGGTCGGAATGAAACCAGTCCAAATGGAACCCAGGTTTATTGGTATTCATTCTACATGTGCTGTCTGTCAGGGCTAATCATAGGTGGGGCAGTATACAGATGGTAGTTGTTCAGTCATTGCCCTACAGATTGCAGTTCCCCAGTCTGCGGCTGGGGTGGTTGATAATTGGGATTGAGATGCCAGGCAAACCTGCAACAGGCATGAGACCCTTTATGGCTGAGCTAATGGTTCAGATTGAGTCATTGTGGAGGTGCACTGACACAATATAGATAAAGGTATGATGGATTGGTCGGAGAGTGGTTGTTGGAGGGGGTATTCTGCCACATGATATATAGAAGTAGTCATGAAGAGGATGTTGGCAGGTTGAAAGCTTTTTGCTAAAAGCTCTATGGTACATATAGTAGACACTGGAAATGAGGTAGTGTGATGGGCTGCATTTGTGGGAAGCAAGGTGTGTTTACATAGACTCCCAATTGTCTTGGGAATACACAATGTGCACCGACCTCACCTGCACTTCCACTACCATACTGCCTTGTTTGGCAAACCTCTGATTCATGTTTTCGTCACCCATTGACTTCTAGGAGTATTCAAGTTGATTGCTAGAAGAAAGGTGGGGTATCACCCCTGCCACTTGGTTGCAGTTTCTCAAAGCCCATCCACCTTATGCTCTGATTCTGAAGCTACAACAAATAAAATATATGTACACTCATGATCGTCTTGCTTTTGTAGTTCAATAATCGAAATTAGCCCACTGCATTTCAAGTGAGGTGCTTCCTTATGCAGGTGTCCGTTTCACTCATAACAAAGCAGGTGACCTGCATGAAACCCCTGTTGGTGGTTGCAGATTCAGGGAATATACTGAAAATTTACCACACATCTGAACATATAATACTATCCAGAGATCAAATACTCCAATTATCCAATATCTATAAGACTTGGATGCCTGGAAATTGGATGGAAGCTGCACGATTGGATGCAATCTGAGCCCTGCCACCACTGACAAGTATACCTGAACCTATGCCTGGATGTTTGGGTAGATTGCTTGTAAAGACAATCGTAGGCTTAGAAGGGGTTAGGGATGAGATCTGCAGCACTTTCTGGGGTTCAAACGATTTGTCAGCTGAAGTGACGTATAGTTGTTTGTCTGTTTCAAGACATGTCCTATCAAGCCTGTGTGTCATATGGCATGGAGCATCATCTCGCTGCAAGGGCATACAATTTCAAGCTTCAGTAGCTTTCTTTACCCTTGACTTGGTGCTTCTGAGCATTCACGTAATACTCATCGCACCCCATCTACCATTTACTATATACTCATCGCACCATCTACCATTTGCCACACACGCATCACACCCCATCTACCATTCACCTTACCCTCATTGTAGCATCGACCATTCGCTATAAACTGGTGATATACCATCTACCATTCACCATACATTCGTTGCACACAATCAACCGGAGATTCTGTAACAATGGTTATCAGTATGAGACTTTGGGCTAACTATATCTAACACTTGTGATGTACACGATATGGAAAGCAGATCCGCAATACTGCTGGTCTTGCTGAATATTGTCGAAATGATCACCCACAAGTATTTGACAACCCAGGAGAGATAATGGAATGACTTCCAGCAGACACAAATTGAAAATCTATCCAGTAGTGAGATGACCAAAGTAAGAAATAATCAAATGTAAGAAAACTTGACAGTGTCCAAGGGTTGATACCAGCCATGCACAACTCCAAGATCACTTCCATATGCAAGCTAGCGGAGACACACAACATCACATTTATAACTGCGAGGAAAGTCACCCATACAGACATGTATGGAGAGGCCACAGGAGGGCATGGGGTGGGACAGGCTATGAATCTCTACGACAAACATGGGAAACTGAATTGGAACCTGTGGCACCAATATGCAAATGTGTTAGATTCTTAACAAGTCCATTCTCTGGGTACACAAACCAACATTGGAATTAGCACCTATCTGTTGTGTGGCCCGGATGATTTCTGTATGACTTTCTTTCAACCAGCATCAGAGATCTGGGAGCTGATGAGGTGCCTCGACTTTGGACAGGAAGCACAGAGTTGGCTTGAGGTGCCTGGTAACAATGGCATCATATATTGCAGGGACATTTGCAAGTGCATCAAGTTTCTTTTGGGGTATTGACCATTTGTGGAGCACCTGGATTTCATTGTGGTGGAGCTGTACGATTTGGCTGATCATCCAATCAATAGTCAGATATATTCAGGAGAGTGGTGGTGCAAAACACAGGAGTAGTGTTAGCAAGGGTTGCGGGTTACCCGGCCGAGGCCCGGGATGGAACTGGAACGGTGCCCCCAGGTCGATTCTGGAACCGCCAAGGAACAGAACCACCCAATCATAAGCAGTTCCAAACCCGGACCGGAGCCCCAGATCCGGTTCTGGAACCCCCAAGGAACAAAACCGCCCAATCACAACTGGTTCCAACGCGGAACCAAACCGAAACCCACTGGGTATTGGCGGGTTTTACTTGCAGCAGCGCCTCATTTTTCATCGGCCCCAATAATCACAGCTTTTCTGTTCCTATTCAGTATTTGAGTTCAGATTGGATCGCGACATGTTATATGCGTAGATTATGCACTTTTTGATGTTGTTTCACCTGCCGCTCTCCGAATTGTGATACGATTAGTATTTGTCGAGTCACTGTGAAATGAAGCCGAAAATGCGGCCACAATGGACTGTTTTTTGCAGTGACTCAACAAATACTAATCGTATCGCAAATCGGAGAGCGGGAGGGGCAAGAGCGTCAAAAACTGCATAATCTACGTATATAATATGTTGCAATCCAATCAGAACTCAAATACTTAATTGGAGCGATAGTTTTAGAGAAGAAACCAGCCAAAACCCGGTGGGTCCAGGTCAGTTCCGGGTCGGAACCGCTTGTGATCGGGCGGTTCGGTTCCTTGGCGGTTCCAGAACTGAACTGTTGGCCTCAGTTCGGGGTTTGGAACTGGAGATTAGTGCCAGTTCGCATTTAGTACGGTTCCGGAACTGGAACCAACCCGGACCTGTAATTTGGAACCGTTGCTAACACTACACAGGAGCAATTACCCAACAGTGTGACAATTGTGCCAGCAATATACGCCTTGGACAAAACCCATCTCACCAATGTCTCTGGCGACAAGAGTGCTTGGCTGCCAAATATGAATATTGGAAACATTCAGAAAGATGTTCGTTGTGCAGCATCAAGGTGCACCTGGATTATTGTGTGATTCATTCTTGGTCCGCAAGGTGGTGCAACAGATATAGACTCTTCATGGCACCATGTGACCCATACCATCCTGAGACCACTTAGAGAAGTCAATATCAGTGGAACTGGTTATGAGTGGGATCATACTGATGGTTCAAATGTACCAGCTATCTGTTTCTTGCAGCATGGATTTGGGACTATCTGGGGATTGCAATTATCACGAAAATAATTGGAGGAGCATGCCCTGTGCGTGATGTGCCGAAGGGACCAGCAATGAGTTATTGGAAAGAATTTTGCAACACGGTGCCTCCATGAACATGATGCTATCAGAAGCATCAGGAGGACAATCGACTTCATAAACTCGGAGAGGTGTATCTGAAACCCACTCCAAATATCTTCTGAGATAATAATCTGTACAACATCCATTGCCTTTGGCAGCCAGATGTATTTCACCTACTATATTTGGACATTGTGAAAGATCTCTTGAACTGGCTTTTGAAGTACCACACGGATTTAGCCTGGAATAATGAATTTGATGTCCGGTTCACCTCAGTTCCACACTATCCAAACATGTTGCGTTTCACTCAACCCTTCGATACTCACAAGAATGGAACCTGGCATGGCAAGGAAATCTGAGACTTGCTCAGCAGTTGATCTGCAGTATGTTTTCCTCTGCTTTCCAGTGACGTAGCAGGAAAAACAATCTCAGAAAGTACATAACATACAGAGGTTATGAAAACTATTCAGGCACTGATTGAATTGTCTTTACTAGCCAGCCAGTCAATGCACTCAGATAGCTTGTTGAAATACCTGCACAAATCTCTTGAAAGCTTTCACAAGTGCAAACAAATCTTCACTCCTCAACATGGTACTGAGGCTCAGAAAAGGCATTTGGAAAGCAACTTCCATCTGCAGGGAGGAAATCTTTAAGTGGTGGTGATTGAGATGGGAGAGAGAGAGCTTCATGGGGAGATTTATGGTATTTCAACTGGACAGCAGAAAAATTTTGAGGCTTGCCTGAAAGAACAGCAGCTGCATGGCACATCCTGGAATGCAGAGGAGCAGGTGACAACGAAGGTACGACTCCAAGCAGAGCTCTATAGAGTGTCCATAAACCAGCTTACCCAGTTTGCACAGTTGTTTAAAGAAGCTCAGGATGACCTGGAACTGAAGCTGTGTCCTGAAGATAGCTGTGGACCGACAAGCAAGTTTGCTCAAGAACTGGAACGAGAACGTCACGCCATCATGACCACCATGTTCAGCACATCGAAGGTGACTTTTGCTGCAAAGTCGAAGTTTGAGCAGCACCAGTTGGAAGCTGAGCAAGCAGCAACTCATTGGTTGGGGGAGCTCCAACAAGAGAATGCCTGGCATCTGGAGATAGAGGGTAACAGGACAAGCCTGGAAGCTCAAGCTGCTGATTGTCATGCCATGACAGAAAAGTGCCTGATGAGCGATCAGGCAAGTGACTGAACGAAAGGTTCGACATTACGGAAGCAGCTAATTCGGCAATTCTATCACTGCGGAAAATCCAAAATGCACTTCCTCTCTCACCACAATGAATTTATCACAAGGATAGGTGCGTCTGATGATTATTCAACTGAGATCTCGGAACTGTTGCACATTTTGAACACCAATGAAGTGTACCGTATCATTAATGAGGCCAACTTCATGCTACAGCTTCTTCCGTACAATGATCACTACACAGCGATGGACTACATGGAACACACTCCTCGGTGGCTGGCGTTGAACAGATGGTACATAGAGGATAGTGCAGTAGTCTTCAATATCATAATAGGTCAAGAGAAATAACAAATAACCACATGCACCCGGCAGACCAGGATCATTGCCAATCAATCTGAACCTTCGATGCAACCCAGTACACAACCCCAGTGGCAATTCAATCTGTCAACAATGTATATACATGGACAGTTGTTCAAGCGGATATGACCAGCTGGAGCAGCTGAAACCTTCAATATCCTAACATTGCCATCACTTGTCAGTTAGCATCTGCATGACATCTGGGGCCGTGATGTGGTCTGTGTGATCTGGTACTATGGAAATGTTTTCAATGAAAAAATGACCTTACAACCTCATATTACGGTTGCTTTCAAAATGGCGGAATTTTATTACCCTCAGCAGAATAACTGGATTCTGCTCGACTGCAGTCTTAAGGGTACGCCAAATGGTAAGATGCACAGGTGGCCACCATTGGTAATAGGGGAAAGTATGGGCAAAAATTCCGATAATGGACTCTGTGGGTACCACCCCACCTTGCCTGTTCTATACTTGACATTTTCACCACTGACCCAGACCTTGTGGTTAAGTGGGATGATTGCAAGGACTGGTGGCCATCTTTTGCAGCAGTACCATCATGTCTTTTAATCCCTGCAAGCCTGTGTTGATAGACCATCACTGCTGGAGTCAGCCATTGTCATTGGTATACATTTGATCATCATCAATGGCACCTGCAAGAAGTGGATATGTTCATCAGAGTGTGACAGGTATCAACATCACATGATATTGCTGTGGAAAATATTGAAGGGCCATGCCACTTGGTTCCAGAGATCCGGTCAGTAACAGAGAACGGTTTGGCATGGAATGAAAATAATCAGGTGGATTTGGATATGTACTGGGATGTATATTAGGACAAAGCACATATTGACAAAAGGTTTGGAGACAGCTCTGCGATTTATTCAAATGAATGAAAGGAGTCTCACCCAGGGGTGTGCTCAAAATCCAGCAGGTGAATATATACGATTTATCAGTGTAATAAAATCTTGAGATGTCTATTTATACAAATTTCTCATGTCAATGTTTGAAGTAGCAGTGATGAATGGACCACATAATCTATGAATGGAGTCACATATAATGCCAAATGGCAGTGAGGGCTGCAGAGCCTCTGGAAGGCATGTGGAGCACAGTACACCAAGGAGTGAGTTTGTGGACCTCCCAGGAAGTGGTAGTAATGCTGTGAGATGCTCCTGTAGGATTGTGGAACGTTCACAGGTGTACTGGTGGCTGCGTGGAGCACCTCGGAGCATAATATAATCATACCAAATGGTTTGAAAGCTTTCTGAGCCCCAAGGAGGATCTTGGAATGTCTGTTTCTGGCCAGAGAAAAACTTGCATTTTCCAGATGTTGCTTAAAATTGACCTACTGATGCTCACAGTCATAGCTTCAGTCAAAAAGTAGACACATATTCTCTTTATGGTTTGACTGGGTAGATTTTGCCCTAGTTGACTATATACTTTATAATATATAAAATGGTTTGGACCGAGCTACAATGAACCCCTGGGCATACTGCAGGCAACATGTATATGTATAATGGTGTTAGAAATCTGTGATATATTCTGGTATATGACTTAGGCATATGTAACCACAATATCAAATGCACAGAAAAGAATAGACCACCATGTGCAAAAGGAGGTGAATTGAGTATCATAGCAGCTAGGTAGTTGATGTGCTCAATATACACCATCAATATTGTGATTGTAGTTATCAATGCAAAGAGGGATCATTATCTGTTTTTTTACCAAATCACCAATGACCTTCTTGGTATCCATTGTATTGGTATTCTTATTTCCAGGCTGCATTCCTAGCCTGTCTTACTGATATTCAAAATCATATAAAGTTCTGAGAATTGTAACTGGTGTAATATGAAACTACAAATAAGATCCAACAAGCAGACTGAAAAAGCTGCCCTTAACATTGAGCACTTTCAAGGCATTGTACTCAAATTTTGCAATATTTTGCTTCCAAATTTGCAGTTCCAGAGAACATGCAGCTGAGAAAGGACATTCTGTTCCATAGTCATCTATATGCAAATCATAATGCAATCTTCCCAACAAGAGAACTGTGGTATAACAGTTATTCTGTTAGACTATAGTGTATATGGCTGTGGTGAACTTCCATAGGAGATGGCATACAACTATGCCTGTTGCAGTCAAGCCATTGTTGGATCAAACAGGATCAGGCCCAGCCTGATTTGATATTGAATCAAAATTCCAGATATAACTGTAGTCAGCAAGGCAGTAGAACTTAAATCTTGCTGCAATAGGTTTGTTTGGCATCGTGTATATATCAGGGGACCACCCGGAAGCTCTTATCATATATCGTTAAAAGAGAATATATATTGAAGACATGGAATATTGCTATGAACTTATTCAAAGTTGGTCCAAAATATTATCAACTTTACTGCATCATCATCCCATACCTATTGGTGCTATCTTTGGAATATTTGGGAAGGATATATTGCAGTGCATTTTAATCTCATCAAATTGTATTACGCCCATATGCTCACAACTAGAGTGGGTAGTATTTGGCCCATTATGTCCGCAGTAGTTTCTTACCTCATGGGACCAATATATTTTATATACAATACAATCGCCAACTGAACCCCTAGTTCGGATATGGTGATTTTCTTCCACTTCCTACCACCCTCCAACTGTTGTTGAAATGCTTGCAAAGCAGTATATCCATTGCGGTTGAATGTCATATGCTTCAACTGTAATACAGTCAAAAATAGATTTAAAATCTTGAGTGGTTCTTGTGTATACTGATGATGGTTTTTGGATGCCAGGGTATTGTAAGTAGTATATGGGTGATAGTTTGGAATAATAGAATGGAAGGTGGGATGGTTCAGAAAGATTTAAAGTATAGAGAACAAGATTTATGGGTCTGCAGAGATGGGAGAGAAATTGTTCACAATTTGGAATTTTTTCAATTTTCCAGGGTCTTTCAATATTGTTGCTAAAAACTTACTAGTAGTGGCTTCAATATCTTCTTTGAGAGGTATATGTTGGTGGGAGGCATTGGGGTCCTGCTGTTACAATATTCTGGGAAATATTTCTGGTTTTTTGAAACACAAGTTTGAAAATTATATCTCTACAGGAGCAGGTCTATTTATTACTCCTTCAATATGGCAGATTGTCTAGAACTTGCCAGAATATACCTATTATGCAATGAAATAGATTTACAAATTCTTAGGTCATAATTCACAGTTCTGACCATGGTAACAGACATCCCCTACTCTGAATCCAAGGTAGTGCAACTAAAATATGAAATGATGACATAGGAATATGAAAAGCTATTTATTTGCATTATGGATACATTCTGGCAAGACCTAGGCAATCTGCCACATTTCGAGGGTAATATATAGAGCTGTTCTACTAACAGTGTAATTTGTGTTAGCAATAGATCTAGTTGTGTATCTGTGTGGCAACAGCCTTACCCCAGCAAAAATTGACAATGATTTAAGCCAACCAGGATATTATATCTATGAATATTGATCAGAGAATTTAGTATTTGGTATTTAAAATATGTAGCTTCACACGGTACATCATTTGGTGGTCTCTGATTGTCAATAGCTCCACAACGTATTGAGCACTGATTGACAAAGCCTATTTTCCAGCTGCCAATCAGTCAAATATCACAGCGACACACTGTGTTTTACTGCAATTAAATATTGGAGTGCACCAAATGATGTGCCACGCAAAGCTGCATGGTTTGTCAACCGAACACTGAATTTTCCAATTAATAGTGGCGGCCTGAATTCAAGGAACCATTTGGTAAAAATCCATACGGACATGGCAGGTCAGGGTTTTCTTGGAACTGCTGTAGGGGAAACCGTCTGACAATGGAACTGTTGCTAACACTATCCAAAAAGTCCAGTTGTTGAAAGTTACAATCCAGGAGATGGATCAATTGGTAAATAAAATTATTATAGATTGTCTTTATATCATTCATGAATCTGTATATAGAGGTCAGGAAGAGCAAACTGTTGCTCAGAAACGATTGGTGACTACAAGCCTTCACATTTCATATAAAAGTCAAAGTATATAGTTTTATTCAATATTTCTGGCCATTACTGGATACAAGTATTTGTATAATATTTTTACTCCAGCGGTCAACATTCATTTCTGCTACAATCTCCTAATGCTAATATGGTATATATTGGCCATGCGGCAGGGTCAGTAGTTATATAAAAGGAAGTATATACAATATACAAAGAAATAGAATTTTGTATTAAATAAAATATAAGAATTGGTATTGAAATTTGAATCCAAGAGTCTGAAACTCCACAACTGAATTGTAATAAAAACAATATAGGAAGTATTGGAGGAATCTACCAAGAGAACTTTGTGTTTTCTAGCTCCAGTTTGAGTAGATTTGGCTCTTCTTCTAGTGGTGACAATATTGTCTCACTATGTCAACTGCCGGAAGAAACCAACTATAGCAATCTTCTATTGCTGCCACCAATACCTCCTCTACTGACCTAACAACCATGAGCATCAAACCTAGACACAAAGCAAAAGATAAAACTTTCTGTGAAATTCAAAGGGGATATATTACAGAACAATCTACTACCACTGATTGATTTATAGATAGTATAAATATTTCAAATATTTGGATAACTATTATTAAAATTATAAAAACAAAATTGTATTTATTGCAAGTTTTTTGTTGGATAATATACAGGCATACTAAAACAACAATCTGTATAAGGTGAACAAATATTTTCAAGTTGGTATCTGCACAGAATTTGCTAGCAGCATAGAAGAACAGTTCATATACACAAAAGAGACAAAGAAAAGTAACCAAAAATTAAAGTATTTGCGGAACAAGAAAGTTATTCAGAATTATAATATAAGAATAGACACCATCTATTACCATGTTCCAGTTGAACTTAGGACAGTATACTAAGAGTTATTATAACACAGCCTAAATTTGTGGATTCTGAAGATCAAAAAGACTGACCATATACAGCAACTAAGTAATATTGATTATAAGTATTTGCTGTTGTTAATTCAAACCTTATATGATATTTGATTCGAAATCTCAAAAATTTACAGAAATTGATACTGAAGCTGTTAATTGTTATGTAGACCAGAACACAAGTAGATAACAAACCAATTCTCTCCTATAACTTGAAGTTTATACAAAATAAATACAACAATTGTTACTGTTACTTACAGGATACTATATACAATCCAAACTGCCATGAATTTGTATACAACCAGTATTCAGTAGCTTTCATACTATTATAATTGTATCACCAATTCTGGGAAACCTGATTCTTTTTATGTAAAATCTATTTCATTTGTGCAAAACCTGATTTATTTCATGTACAATCTGTTTGCTTCAATATGAATCTGTTGACTCACAGTAAAACTTGATTTTCCACATCCAAAATCTATTTTCCAAACTTCAGCAATTTCTACTCTAGACTAGTCTGAATGCACCTAAAAGTAGATATCATTGTTGAATCTATTTCTATGTAATTGTATAATTATGGCCTTTCTAAATAGTATTCATGAAACTTATCTACTGCTTTGAACCTGTCAATATCGACCACAGGTTGCCATGACTGCTGGATACAGTCCAGTGACTATATTGAATTCTTTAATTGCCTTTAGAATGGACTGGAATTATCTATCTACATGACTATATATTGTTATTTTCTGTTTACAATTATTGGTGGTATGGAATGTAGCAGATAATGTAAAATGTATTTTTCGGTAGCTTCATTGAGATACAATATTGGGTGGACATTACAAATCTGCAGTTGACAAGGTATTTTATTCCTACTGACCAATGGAATAGGATACCTATAATAATACCCTTGGAGCAGCGGTAAATGCAATTATTCACAATGTTTCAGATTGAAATGGTATCAGCTATGACACATCCAGTTGAGTAGAGTAAAACTAGAGAATACCTTACTTCAAATAGCACAGCTATTTTCCATCAGACAACTTGTGAAAATACACCACTCCAAACATTGAAGCTGCTCTCCACCCAACATATTTAGAGAACACTGCTCTCAAAATAGTGAAGTTACTATTCACCAAACAATGCTAGGGAAATCACCTCTATAATGTGCAAAGCAACCCTCTACCGAAGCCAAAGGTTGCCCCACTGTAATTCGCAAAGCTGCTCTCTTCCAAATGAAGCTATGGAATGTACTCCTTCCAATGGTAAAGCTACACCATATTGGACAATGCTAGAGAACACACCACTACGAACAATCAATCTAGAGAAAGCATCCCTTCGAACAGGACAGCTACTTTCAATCGAATCAAGCAAATGTGCTGCTCTGAAACCGCAAAGCTAATTTCAATCAAACAACGCATATATGTTTTGAGGTCACTAGGAAGAAAGAATATCAATATTTTGAAGGCAAAAGCCATGGGGCTGATAATATGAAGAATACTATTGGTCCGAGTTTGATCCAATGCAAGTAAGGACAATGAAAGCATCAGGAGATAGGGGCCTGTGGTGGATGTAAAGGAAAAGATATGGGTTCAAAGGGAGTATGGAAACTGTAGAACATAGAATATATAGTAGTATTTTTTTAGAGTGAAGATAAAGATATAAAGATATTAGATTTCATCCAGGGTAGAAAAGGCACCACCTGTATCAATGAGGAGAATAAGACTTAACAATGTTCATATTTGGAAAGCATATTAATTTGATTTAGAATCTGTCAGTAATTTTCCACATCCCAAGTGAAGTTCTTTGTGTACAATAGCAGTAGTCCTAAAGTGAATAAAAATACATTTGAGCTGGTAAACCTGAGGAAATGCTTTCGGTGTGCCATTATATCATTAGCTAGGTAATTCTTTGAAGGAAGGGACTTGTTTGGATTCAATTCAGTTTATATCCACTGGTCTTAATACAGTATGCGGACATTTTTTCTTTATAATTGAAAGTAGAACCATCTTGGATTTAATACCAATTCCCATGTTCTAGGTCATAAAAATCATTACATTTATTATATGTTTCCAAACATCTCTATAAAGAGCCATTGAAGAGGATATAGTAGAAAGCTAATGATCATTACCAGATTTACTGATTGTACAGATACTTTCTGATACAATCATGATGGTCAAAAGCATATCTCAATCTGATACCCAGATGGATCATGCCTATCCAATGATAAGAAGAGACAATATGTTGATTCTATTCAACAATAAAAATTAGCAGGTGACACAATACCTGACTATGATGAAGAATGATATTCCAAACTGGGTTGTTCAGCTTTCATATGGAATCAATTAGGAGTGGGAAAAAATAATCCACTGCAGTCAAAAGATTAAAGAGAAGAATTGTAAGATGTAAAATGCCCTCCCACAATTGGCATACATATAATGGACTTATGAGCAAGCAGAATGCACTGTATGATGCCATCAACTTGGGAGTAGAATAGAAGAGCAGCGTTCAATTTGCAAAGTATTCTGATATTGTCATTCCATTCCAAGAGTTCACAGCAGACATCAAAGCAGCATTTGCGGTGATGGAACACCATTCTACTGAAAATCATGAGAAGCTAGGATGAGCTTTCAGGGAGCAAATCCAATATTCTGGAAAGGCCAGGAATACCACTGCAACTCTGCTCAATTATAGAGAATGATTCCAGGAACACATTGTCCTCCAAGTGCATCATCAATTTCAGGACCTCATAACCATCTAGTTCAAAGCAAGAAAACATCGTCAAAGAATGTCAGCGTCGTATGCACACACTCAAGCAGTGGCAAAGATGATGCAAGATGCACAAAAGGGAGTAAAGAAATAAGTGGACAGTGGAGACAGGCACAGGTTGGTGGTGAAGGGAAAGATAAAAAAGTACTTTGAGCAGAAATTGAAAGAATTGAGTAGAGATTTGCAGATGCAGCTCTCAAATAAAAGTATGAAGAAATCAGTTTGCACTCTGACTAGGTCAGTGTTGATACTGAAGAATGGCGATACCAAACTTGATGACAAGGGATTCTGCCTTTGATATACTATAAGAGATGGAGATGGAATTTGGGTGGGAAGTAATATTACTCTGGAGTCCAAAGGCAATGGGGACACTGCAGGAGGCCAGAAGTCTCAGCAATGAAAAATAGCTTGTAGCTAAAGAAACGAAGACTGTACGCAAGAGACTCAATCTAGAATCACTGTGTGTGACAGAAGTGAAAACCAAAGTTAATTGATTGTTATATAGACAAAAGAACAAGCGAAGAAAGAAACTTATCCTCCCCCATATACCCAGTTAATATACAGTAATTCACTTGTTCCATGATACTGTCACAGTTGTGCTGAGTGACGATGGATGGTGGAGTGATGATCGGTGATTAATATAAAAGGTTAAGCACGACGAGAATAAAACCAGGTTTTGAACGGAGGCTAAAGCACGACAAGAATGGAATCAAGTTTCGAATGGAGGCTAAAGCACGATGAGAATGAAATCAGGTTTCGGATCAGGGAAACGACGGAATCGTGCACAAGCAGTGCCCAAAGAAAGCAGGAGTTCGGATGTATTATGGAACAAGTGAATCGCGGTATATAAACCACGTGTTTGACGGACGATAAGGTCCTTTCTTCACTCGTTCTCTCGTCTATAAAACAATGAATCAGCTTTGGCTTTCACTTGTTTCACATTTTGTGATTCTGGATCGAGTCTCTTGCATACAGTCTTCGTTTCTTTAGCTACCAGCTATTTTCGACTCTTGAGCCTTCCGGCACATGGATTTTATAACCCCTGGAACCCCAAGCCCTGAATCCTCGATACCCAGCCCTGAACCCTTGACAGAAGAACCAGTCTCAAATCGATTCTACCGGATATATTTTTGGTTTAAGTGCTGCTACACCTATTAAAGCGGCTGATATGTATATTATCAAAATTCTACGATCCACTGTGCCTGCGAAACACCATTCGATTGGCTTGTCGGTTCAATTTGCAATTGTGAGACAGAAGAATTCGATACCTTTTTCGACTGTATCGAAGAACGCCACTAGATCCTGTGTTCATTTTGGACTCTCGGCTTCGAAACCCTTTTGCCCTGGTACCTAGCCAGGCATTAATGTGATGCAATCCCAATAAGTGTATCTGGTGTGAAGTTCCTTGTGGCAATGACTGCTGGATATACTGGAAAAACGATACCTGGAGGCACATCTGTAACGACTGCCTTGAAATAGCACAAACCTTCGGCTCGCGGATCAACAAATACCTACATGAATCACCGTTTGAAAACTGCAATGATGGAACGCCGCTCCTCAGCACAAGTAGCTCGATACATAGCGCTTTCCAGAATGAGTCAAGAAATGATAGGGAGACAGATACTGGTGGATTTCACCAAGCTGGATCTAGGACAAGCCCTGGAAGCGGCAAATTCAATGAAGGATACCTTAAGCCAACTACTACGGGCACCCCCATCCGAAGTCGAAAATCAAGTAAGCCGACTAAACGAACAAATCATCGCCTTGATAACAACCATCAATGAAGTCCAAAAATGGAATTCAGCCCTGATGAAAGAAGGAAAGGACTTCCTAGCAAACAAAGAGAACACGGACCAAGAACTAGCATTAACACAACAAATAGTGAAGGACTTAAAGCAAGAACAGCCGTCTGTATACACGGAGACTTGCAAACAAAGATCACAGATCTGGAACAATGACTAGCAAGCCGAGCATCAGAAGGGATGGAGAACCTCAGACAGGAATAAGAAGAAACAGAGGAACAGCTGAGGATCTGTGGAGAAGAAAGAAACGAATATCGGGATCAGGTCAAAAGAGTGCTTGCACTCGCCGGAAATAATCACAGAGGATCACCTGAGGGAAATGGAGGCCGCATGGGAAGCAATATCTTTCGATTTTCAGGAACGGACAGGAAGGCACTCCGCGGATGGAAGGTCCTGCTGGCATTCAAACTAAAAGATGACCCACCACGATGCTATGATCAACAAGCGAAGATCAGATACGCAGTCAACAGATTGGAAGGAATAGCCCTCCACCAGTAACAACCATACTGCGACGAAGTAACAGGAGACGTCATACTCAATTGCCTACGAATCTTACACAACAAGTCGCAGTTGGCTGCCGGAGATCAGAACATCCAAGCAACAGCAGGAAGAGAGCTCGATAAGATAAGACAAAAAGATCGAGAGTTTTGCCTATACATTGCCGGATTCCAAAGGTGGGAACCAGATGTCAACCTGAACGATGCCGCGAAACGACATACCCTGAGACGTGGCCTATCTGATTAACTCAAAGACTCCCTACAACATACCGAGATACCAGAGGACCCCGATGAATTTGTCAAACTCTGTTCAAACTGTGACTCACAGTTCAGGGCCCGAGCAGCCGAAAGGAGGTCCGGAAAATTAACAGCAGGAACAAAGATGCATGAAACCCTGAACACCACATCCGCTCCAGAGGCGGCCCCAGCAGGAACGGTGGCCGAATACCACGGTCCCACCCCTATGGATCTCTCTGCGATCAACGGAAAGAAGATTACTCCAGAAGAGAGGATGAGAAGAAGGGAAGGAGGACTGTGTTTGTACTGCGGGGATCGCAGGCATTTCGCGGCATCGTGCGCAAGCAAGTTGAGGGCAGCCTCTGGCCAAGTGGAGATCTATCCGTTTAGAGATGATAAAGGAAAGGAGAAGGAGCAGAAAGTGGAGTCAGGAAAAGTTTAGGCCAGTGCAATAAGGATGGCCATTGCGCTAGGCACGAATGTCCTGTGTCAACAGATGTTAGCCCAAGTTTTGCAATTTCGCAGTTTTCGATTCAAAGCACAGAAATTAAAGCATCTGCAATGGAAAGCAAGCATCTCGTTGTGAAATGTTCGCTGAAAATTGGAGAAAAAGTGGTTAATACGCACGCTTTAATCGACTGCGGAGCCACCGGAATAGCATTTGTGGACAAAGATTTTGTTTGCCATCATCAGTTGGAAGAAAAAGAATTGAAAGAGTCAAAAGAATTAGGGGTCATAGACAGAAGACGCATCGAATCAGGAACAATCACGACCATGGCAAGGTTAAACATAGAAATAAGGTCACATCATGAGCAGTTACCAGCGTTCATAACAAAATTAGGACACTATTCAATTGTGCTAGTGCTACCCTTGCTACAACTTCACGACATAACGGTCATGTTCCAAAGTCGCAGGATTGGTTTCAAAAGCAGGTACTGCCAACAGCATTGCCAACACCACTCGAGCGTATGGGTATGGGGCAATCATATGGAAACAGCAGCAGACCCAGAAGAGCCGAAATTGAACATCTGCGCGGCAGCAGCATCACCTTTCGTGAGGAAAATAAGAAGGGGGAAACTCAAGGTTTACGCCGTCACACTGTACGAAATCAATAAACCCTTGGAAATACAGCACCTACAGGAGAAACCCCTGGAAGATGTCATCCCCAAGGAATACCACAAGTTTCTACCCCCGTTCAGCAAGGTAGTCGCGGAAACGCTACCACCACACCGACCCTACGATCACAAAATTAAGCTGCATGCAGGGTTCTCACCGCTCTTTGGACCTATTTACAGCTTATCTCGAGAAGAGCTACAAGTTTTAATAGAATGGATAGAGCAGAACTTGTCCAAGGGATTTATCTGGTCGTCTTCATTACCTTGCGGAGCTCCAGTACTTTTCGCTCCAAAGTCGGGTGGAGGCTTAAGACTCTGTGTCAATTACCATGGCTTAAATGAAGAAACGATAAAAAACCGGTACCCCCTGCCATAAATCCAAGAATCTTTGCGAAGAGTCTTGAAGGGTCGCTATTACACCAAGCTAGACGTCTGCGATGTGTATAACATGATGAGAATCGCAGAAGGGGATGTATGGAAAACGGCTTTCAGGACCCGCTATGGACTTTTCGAATCCCAGGTTATGCCTTTCAGACTAACCAACGTACCAGCATCCTTTCAAGAATTCTTCAACGATACACTACAACTCTTTCTGGACATATTCTGCACGGCCTTTTCAGATAACATCTTTATTTATAGCGATAATCTGAAGCAACATAAAGAGCACGTCCGAGCAGTAATGACATCACTCAAGGAAGCTGGTCTCTACCTAAAAGCAGAGAAGTGCGAATTTAATAAGGAAGAAGTCAAATATCTAGGATTAATTGTCGGAGTAAAGGGAATCAGAATGGATCCGGAGAAAGTCCAAACGGTCGAAAACTTGGAAGCACCAGAGAAACTCAAAGAAGTCGAAGCTTTTTTGGGCTTTGCTAACTTCTATCGATGGTTCATACAAAATTACAGCAGGGTGGTGCAACCGCTAACAAAACTTACGAAAAGACTAGTACCTTTTCACGGGGGCCCGATCAGAAAAGAGCATTTACCGAACCCAGGATAGCCTTTACGACGGCACCAGTGCTAGTCCATTTCGATTATGAAAAAGAGATAGTTTTAGAAACCGACGCTTTGAGCTATGTATCCGCAGAAGTCCTTTCTCAGTACGATGATCATGGAGTACCGCATCCAGTGGCCTTCTTATCCAAAAAACATTCACCTGCCAAAGAAAATTACGAAATTTACAATCAAGAATTAGGAGCAATAGTCAAAAGTTTGGAGAAGTAGAGGCCTGAGTGGGAAGGTTCAGCATACCTGATTACGATTCTCACAGATCACAAGAACCTGGAATACTTCATGACTTCGAAGCTATTGCACTGGAGGCAAACAAGGTGGTCTGAATTTCTCTCCCATTTTAAGTTTAAAATTGTCTACTGCCCAGGCAAACAAGGACAGAAGCCCGATGCACTCACAAGAATGCCAGGAGACATTCCTCCGAAGGGAGGGGCAGAAAAAACCCAGCAAATCGTGCAAAAACGGAAAACCTCGACAAGGATTACGCAAATCGTTGATAGTGGCTTTCGCAGAAACAGTTAACTTCGACAATGACTCAGTAAGTCCTGAAGAGTTATGGAATTGGGTAAAACAAGCAGTCACTAGAAATCTTCGAATCGCAACAAGCTCAACCAACGGACGAGGAAAAGCTCAAGCGGATCCAGGATGCCACCGATTCACCTGTTACGGGACACCCAGGACGAGCAAAAACCTACAACCTGCTGAGCCGAAGCCATTCCTGGAACCAGATGAGAAAGGACGTACCGCTACGTACGAACTGCCACATCTGTCATCGGAGCAATGCAAGCTACGGAAAACTGATGGCTTGTTACGACCGTTAGAATACCGAGCAACCATGGCAGGACTGAGTATGGATTTCGTAGTCGACTACCAGAAAGTGAAGGGTTCAACCCAGTATGGGTAGTGGTCGATCGCCTAACGAAGATGGACACCTGGTACCATGCACTGACAAGTAGATGGAAAGAATCTAGGGGCAATGTACGTCAAAGAAGTGTTCAGACTGCACGGACTGCCCGAAACAATAGTGTCTGATTGAGGGCTGCAATTCGCTTCGGATATGGAAAAACAGTCTGCAAAGATTGGGTATCGAACGAAGACTGTCAACCGCATTTCATCCTCAGACCGACGGCCAAACTGAAAGAATCAACGCGTAATGGAACAGTACCTCTGAACTTGGTTCATTATCACTAGAATATTGGGTCCGGTGGCTACCATTGGCAGAGTTGCGGCTAACAATCATACTTCAGGGACGACCAATGCTCGGCTTTCTTTGGTAACTACGGCTTTCACCACAAATGACTTTCGGCCAACATCCAATCAATGATCCTAACGACATTCGCAAGGTCAATGCTCAGCAGATGGCCCAACGAATGGAACAACTTTTAGTGACTCGGAGCCGAGATGAAAAGGGCCCAGGCCGTACAGTCCGAACAGGCCAATAAGTCCAAAAGGTCGGCACAGTATTGAAGTAGGCGATAAAGTTTGGCTGGACGCACGAAACATATCAACAACCCGATCAAGCAAGAAACTCGACTGGAAACGCATAGGGCCGTGCGAAATCACCAAGATTATTAGCCCTGGGCTTATCGAATCAAATTACGAAACCTGTTCCACATTCACGATGTTCAACCGATATCTCGATTAGAATGGGCTTCTAGGGACACTCTTCCACTACAAAAGCAAGAACTCCAACACCGGTGATAGTTGAAGGAGAAGAAGAGTACGAAGTCGAACGGATAGACCATTCCAGGTTGTTCCGAAGGCAATTGCAAATCTGTGAAATGCAGGGGTTACAACGAGCGCAGCTGGAGCCCGCGGCCAACATAGACGGACTTAAAGCTATCGACGATTTTCACACTGAACAACCTGGCAAGCCCGAGTTGTGAACCTCTTAGGTACTCGGCATTGGAGAGGGGGAGCTACCGTCACAGTTGTGATGAGTGATGATTGATGTGGTGTGATGATCGGTAAGTAATATACAAGGCTAGTTAAGGACAACGACAATGAAATCCGGTTTCGAACCGGGGCGAAAGCATGAAGAGAACGAAATCAAGTTTCGAGTGGAGGCTAAAGCACGACGAGAATGAAATCAAGTTTCGAGTGGAGGCTAAAGCACGACGAGAGTGAAATCAGGTTTCAAACTGAGGCTAAAGCACGACCAGAATGAAATCATGTTTCGGATTAGGGAAATGACGGCATTTTGCACAAGCGTGTACAAGAAAGCGGAGTTCGGATGTATTATGGAACGAGTGAATCGTGGTATATAAACCAGGCATTTGCCGGAGGATAAGTTTCTTTCTTCACTCGTTCTCTCCTCTATATAACGATCAATTACCTTCAGCTTTCATTTCTTTCACTCTCGGTGATTCCTGATCGAGTCTCTTGCGTACAGTCCTCATTTCTTCAGCTACAGGCTATTCTCGACTGCGAGCTTTCCTGCACTTAGATTTTATAACCGCTAGAACCCCGAGCCCTGAACCCTCGACACCCAGCCCTGAATCCTTGACAACATGATTCGAAAGAATGGAAGTCAGCAATGCCAGTTGTTATATCTAAATCAGGGCAACCCAACTACCAATTGGCCAAGGCCTACAGGGTTATTGCAGCCCAAAACAGTCTAGCAAAGGTGATCGAAAAGTGGTAGCAACAAAAATCACAGACAGGTGTAACAGGAAACAACTGCGCCATGATGGCCAGTACGGATGCAGCAAAAGAAGGTCAGCAATTGATATTGTGGGAAGAATGATACAGAAAATAGAGAAAGGGTGGGGGAAGAGAAAGATCGCAGTGGCATTGTTGATGGATATGAAGGGAGCCTTCCACGTGTGGCAAAGGGAAATAAAATTATAAGATTGGAAGACATTGGATTCAAAGCAGATATGTGTCGGCGGGTAGGTAAGATCATGTGGGACAGGAAAGTGATTATGAGAATGGACGGCAGAGAGAGAGAGGTCATGGAGGTCTGCACAGGAGTTCCACAGGGGTCGCCAGTCTCACCCATGGTATTCGTCAAATACATTTCTGAACTCTTTGGAACAACAGAGCAAAGTGTACAAAATATAATAGCACCCTCATATGTCAACAATGTGGCCTGGGTAGTGCAGAGGGATGATGTCAGCCAGTGTGTGCAAAGAATGCAGAGGTGTGCAATCACAGCAAGAAGGTGGGCCATGGTGAATGCAGGTGAGTTCGATATTGGCAAAACAGAAGCGATACTGTTCTTTAGGAACAAGATCATCAAGGATGAAACAATATAGTGAAAATCAGGATTCAGATAACACAATCGCGTTTGAAGAAAAATCAATTAGATGACCATGACTACATCCGCATCAGAAGCTAAGGTTCCAACACCACCATGCAGTTGTCATGCTGAAAGTGAGCAAGGCATAGGGCAGGGTAAAAATCTTAACCAGCAGGTATGGATTAAATCCAGCAAATGCTAGAAATGTCCAAACAGCAGCAGTTGAGTCAATCACCCTATATGGGTTGGAACTATGGTGGAATAATCAAGTAGGAATTGAACAGAACCTCCAGAAACTGGTTGATAAATCATCAGGATGCACAACAGGAATATTCCGAACCACACCAATTTTCCCCCTCATCATGGAAGTGGGGTTGAGGCCGGCAAAGTCATTGCTCAGTAACCGACTGAGACAATTCGTGAAATGATTTGATTGACCTGCCAGATGGTCACGGAGGGGGCATAGCATGGAAGGAGAAAGTCATTTGGCAAAAAGATTAAAAGAATACCTCGGCATAAAACAAAAGGTGCAACAATACACCCTAGTGAAATATGAGGTGAAAGCTGAACTGAAAGTGATCATATTTGAAAAGAAACAGACCCTGAAATACGGAGTTTCTCCGGACAGGGCATGGTGACTGCAAAGCAGTTAAGCGTATTGAACGTAGCGGTTAATGTTACTATTCCTGTATAGATCGTAACATTTCCACCATCAAATTTATGAAGTGGCCAAATTTATAGAAACTAAACTAAACCCCCCATATTCCACCCGAGAGGCCTCCCTAACAAAAAATGAAAATTGCCTTTGCGGTGTTGATTATATATTCTTCTGCGATAGCAAACATCAACATTTTTTCACCCGCATCAGTTCTTGAATCCTTGTCACCCCACGAAAATTCACAGTGAACAAATTCACTTCCAACCTTCATTAAAGTATATGAGAATCAGCAAAATGCTATGTATCCATGGGACATATTACTTCTACCGTTTCCGCGAAGAAGGATGTGCCGGTTTTGGCATCAGTTAAGGTGTCAGGCGTTTATCTTGCCGCTAGGTGCAGTCCGCATAACCGCTTTACAGTCACCTCACCCTGTCCGGAGAAGCTCCGCCTAAAGTAGGCAAACGTTACTAGTGATAGGCTCGTCTATTGCACAGATTGGATCATTGTTTGACGGTGGAAGAGTGGGAGGTACGGTCAATGATTCCACCAGTCCAAACGATCCCGGTCTGGGGTAGGGCTCGGTCCAGTCCAGTCCAACAGGAAGGTCGGACTGGACCGGACTACAGACTGGCAGTCTTGGACTGCACAGGCTTGGTCTGGACCAGTCCAAGGAGGCTACTTCTGGTCAGTGTTCGAAACGGGCCCGGCCGCCTGGCGGGCTTTCCGGCGGGCTTTGGCAGGCCAGGCCGGGCCGGTAATTTGGAAGCCCGTGCTAAGGGGGGCCGGCCGGTTTTATAGTTTAAAAGCCTGCGAGCTTTCCAAAAGCCTCCGAGCCGGGCTGCATATCTAAAACATCAAAATCAGGGGCGAAACACCCAATTAGATGCTGTTGCCTCCCACTATCGTCACTAGTTCGAGGAGGACGAAAGAAAAAATAACAGCTAATATTAGTATTCAGTACGTGATTTGGTACCATCATAGATTCTCAACCAGCCCGAAAGCCCGCAGGGCATGTTGCAAAAATAGACCTGACCGATGACGGAGCTGACTGTAAGCCGTAGGGCACAAGGCACACAACTTTCTTGTATATATCTCGAGTCTTTTCCTTCTCTTTCTCTCTACACTTAGCATCTTAATCTATACACACGGTTCTCCCCTCATTATTGCAACAGGTTATGAGCCCGGTGGTCGCCTCTCTATTCTGCTCGACTCTATTGTTACACGAAAATCATACAATATCATCGAACCCTAACCCTTCGCTCTTCTTGTTATTCTCCGCCACTATGATGTCATCGTCCTCCTCAGCTACTATAATGTCGTGTCCTCCTTATCGTCCTCCAGTTCGTGCGGAAGCCTACTAGTGCCAGTGGCATAGTTCTAAATGAGAAGACCCCTTGCAATCACTTGAGAGTTACTTATCACGATAATGGCTGACTGGTGCCATGGCGCATGCTACCGTCATATCTACCAATTGTCATATATACCAATCGCATCTGATCAGCGTGTGTACACCTAAGATCAAACCATCCAGTTGGAGCCGTTGTTTTAGACCTCTGAGCTCATTGAGACAAGTCACCAAAGACCTGTGTGGAACAGGCCAGTGGGCAGTTCGCTGCAATCTTATGCCCGACTGCGCTGTGTTGCGGGGCCATTCATATAAATTTGCCCGACTGCGCTGTGTTGCGGGGCCATTCTTTTCATTTGCCCGACTGCGCTGTGTTGCGGGGCCATCCAATTGCACGCCTGCGCTGTGTTGCGGAGCCAAATTTCCATTCGCCTGACTGCGCTGTGTTGCGGGGCACATCGATTTCTCATTCTACTACTATTTCTTTGTTCAAAGTTTTCGGGGATGGTTCAGGTTTCTGGGTAGTTTCCTGCATCACGGCTTTTATCAGCCGGCCATATTGCTGCATTGGTTTTATGGAGCACAGCAAGAGGGGGAAGTGTTGCATAAACAGACCTGACCGATGACGGAGCTGACTGTGAGCCGTAGGACACAAGGCATACAACTTTCTTGTATATATCTCGAGTCTTTTCCTTCTCTTTCTCTCTACACTTAGCATCTTAATCTATACACACGGTTCTCCCCTGATTATTGCAACAGGGCAGCCCAGTGGCCGGGCCTGCAGGCTTTAGGCCGGGCCTGCAGGCTTTTCCGGCCGGCGGGGCGGCTTTTTCTTGGCGGCCGGCCTGCGGGCTTTTTCTTGGCGGCCTGCAGGCTATATTTGCCAACATATAAGTTCAATAGAACAAACATAAACAACATATTTTGTTTAAATGACACCCATTGCTGCTGCCTAAAGTCCTAAACTAAGAAACCTCCAAAGTAAATTCAACCATAGTCTATCATAAGTTCATAACCCTGCCATCGGCCCATCACTGTAGTCCAAGACTCCAAATATCCACCTATTCCTTGCAGGCTTTTCATATATCTGCAGGCCGGCCCAGGCTCATTAAATCACGTGCAGGCCGGCTTTTGGTTCAGGCCGGGCCGGGCCGCCGTTAGCGCAGGCTTTCAGAATGGACGCCGGGCCGGGCCGGGCCCCTTAGGAACACTGGCCTAGTCGGTTTCGAACACTGCTTCTGGTCAATTGATGATGGGTATAGAGTTGTAGAACAAAGTTCAAGTTTGATGACTTATTGACAGGAAAAATCTGTGCCATATATACACAGAAAATCTGAAAGTCCCATGGAGATAATGAAGTGAAGTTCAGAGTGTCGGGGGGGTGCCAATGTAAAACCGAAGAAGCCTATTGGAGTGAAAAGCTTAGCGGAAGTCAATTGAAGTCAATGGAAGGCCACAATTGGAAGTGGCAGTGGAGGAGCCGGTGGAAAGCGAAAACTCATGGATGGGACGGCCGTTGACGGTAAATTTCCGTCCCCAGCCGACATTTGCCAGTCAGCATATGTTCTAGTCCATTCACGGAGGCGGTTACTCCGCGGAGGACCTAGTCAGTTCACGGAGGCCCACCTTCCGTAAACGAACCCTCCATTCACGGAGTCCGTACCCCACCTCCGTGAACTGACTAGTTCGTTCGCGGAGCCTACAAAAAATTATATATACTCTATACATCATTGTGATCCCTACAATTCGCTACATCTTGGACGTCCTGACACAACTACAATTACACTGTACTTCATATCATCGTTTGAAACCGGCTCATCTTCCTCATTTCCCTCCTCATTGCCCTCTTTCTCATCCTCTTCTTCTTCCTCTTCCTCTTCCTCTTCTGCTACCTCCCCAGTGACCTCTTCCTCCTCGAGAACCTCTTCATCCTCGGTCTCCAGTTCTGTCAAATCACTGCTCTCGTTAGCGGTATCCTCCGCAGATATGGGATGTTTATGCGCGTAAGCATCTCCTTCTGTATTCGCTCGACGGCATTTTCGATTGTGACTTGGCTTCAGTGGAACTGGTCTTGTATTTCGTTCGATATTGAAAGTACCTGATGGCACAGCAGAAGCACCAGTATTTATGCACTGCGTACCACCATCTTGGCCGTGGCAATGAAGTGTGCACTTGGCTGTTGCTTTGAAACACTTGCAACGAACAGTAGTGCAGTTGCCTTTACACCTACAACGCACTTGGATGAGCTCAGCAAGGGACTGAAGACGAGCAGCTTCTCGCAGAGTAAGTTCTCGATGGCTACCCTTCTTGAATGACGGAATTTGATGTGGGATGGTAGATGTAAGGCGGTCCATAGTTTTGGTACAATAGAATCCGTGGAGAATATCATATTCACACTGCAAAGCATATCGATTTCCGTGCTTGACCTCAATCACCCTGCAGAATATGCGCTTGTTATCTGTTGAACACCTATCCTCAACTGGTATCTTCAAACGCACAAGGTCACCCTCCTCAAAATCTTCAACTTTGTTGACTTCATTTTATCTGTTCTCCATGGCCATTACTTTTCGCTGTGTATTGGCAATCACCTCTTTGTTGAGCGATTGAAAGATGTGATGCTAATGAGGAATTCTGATGTGTTGAATGGTTTGTTGAATGGTTTGAAGGCAGAATCAATCACTTATGTATAAACAGAAATATTCCATATGACATCATTTGCATCATTGCAGATATGGTATTCAGCTGCACTAAACGTACTGAGTTGCGCTGCGCTGAAAATACTCAGTTGCGCTGCGCTGAATGTACTCAGTTGCGCTGCGCTGAAAGTACTCAGTTGCGCTGCGCTAAACGTACGCGGTTGATGAATGTACTCAGTTACGCTGCCCTGAATGTACGCAGTTGCGCTGATTGAATTCAGCTGGATAGAGCCAGCTGAGGGTACGTACATGCCAGTGCGTGCATATACATGCGTGCAGAGCAGAGTATTTGAAATTTTTGACTGACTCCGTGAATGAACTAGTCAGTTCACGAAGGTGGGGTACGGACTACGTGAACGGACGGTTCATTCACGGAAGGTGAGCCTCCGTGAACTGACTAGGTACACCGTGGAGTAACTGCCTCCGTGAATGGACTAGAACTGCATACATAATAGATATTCAGTTACAATAAGCACATTTCTCCACTATCTTGACTGCGAAGCAAGATTCTTATTTATATCTCTAACCACGCACTCAAACTGAACCTGAATGCTTACTACTGATTGAGAGTAGAAATATAGATAAATCCATTTACATCTTGTACCGCGCGCTCTACAGTTACAGTATATGAATTAATAGTAAGCGCCCGATGTCGGCCGG